>PVJC01000305.1:42712-136331 GCA_004026665.1 Murina feae
CCCCCCCCCCCCCCCCCCCCCCCCCCCCCCCGCAACCAACCTTCCCTGTCCTTGTTGCTGTAATTTGACATAATGCTAAGCGAAATAAACCAGTCAATGAAAGAAAAATACCACATGTCCTCACTCATCTATGGATAATAATAACCATTATAAACTGATGAACAAAAATAGATACAGAAGCAGAGCAGCATCAAACAGACTGTCAAATTACAGCAACAAACATTCTTAATAGAAAATGAATAAAATACTTATTACAGTGCCTGATACCATATTGCATTACTTTTACGGATGAGGCAACAGACATGGAGAGGTTAAAGTAACTTCCAAAAATCAGGGGATAAGTAGCAGAGCTAGAATAGAACTCTTAATCATTGCATTCAGCAAATCTTGGTTTCTACTCTAATTATCCATATGACTACTTTTAAGTCAGGAGAATTTGATCAGGTGAGCCCTAATTTTTACTTTAGGACAGGGACTGGAAAGCTAGTCATTTAACTCAGGGCACGTTCAGACATTCAGCAGCCCTTTGGCAGACATCGATTTTGGTTTTCCGCTGGTTAATTCTCCAAGTAAACAACACAAAGGGAGATGCTTCTACAGCCAGGTGCTACTTGGTATAATCCATTTGCTAAAAATGGAGAGAACTGGGGACACGTGTATTTAGCAAGATTTAGTGAGAAGAGGAAAATGGGAATCCAAGAGTATCGGTGACTAAGATGGCAGAAGATCCTAACACTCTTGTAGCGCCCACTCTTCCAGCTCTGGCGCTGCCTCCACATGTGCTATTTCAGAGCTTTATCACTATTGGAAATTAAAAATGCAATTTAATAACTAAAGCTTTTATATTAAAAACTATGTTCACACGTATTTAGTTAAGTCTTACTATGTAACAAGTATATGTCAATTTTCTTATTTCATAATAACCCTTGAAAACTCACTGAATTGTACTGCAGGTGAGAAGGAAATGTGCACATTTCTACCTGCAGGCGATACAGGAAGTTGGCTTTAATCACCAGCAAGAAGCAGGGCACTTGCCAGCAGCGGCTCTGCGGAAACTCTCCCCAAGGCTGGCTTCTGTTGTCTGTTCTTTCTCACTTGGTTTCTCCATACCATTCTATAGTATAAAAGCCAAAAACAAACAAACACACTAATAAAAACAAACAATAAAAAAGCCCAAAAGAAACTGTAGTGATCTCTTTCATTCTCCCCTCCCAATCTGTAGGTGAGGAAATTGACACACAAAAACACAAAATATTAAGTTGCTGGGCTAAGGTCAGACATTTGGACTGACAGATATAAACAGAAGAAAATTAAGTGTAGGCTATTGACTATGTGAGGAGAAGTAGCACAGTTTAATCACTAGAATCTAAAACATGGCCAATAAATCATAAAACTGTAGAGTTTTAAAACTTAAAAGGATCTCATATCTAGCATTCACAGTAAGTCACCTGCTCCAGATCTCATGCCCACCTCAGCGGGAAAGCCAGAATTGAAGTCTCCATTGGTATGCTTCCTTCATCTTCTCAAATGTCTCCTGTTACTCACCCTGATACCCCCACCCATGCTGTTGTTTTTACATCTGATAATGTGGAGCATTTTCAAAATCCACTCCTCTTCTTATGAGGGTAGCCTATGTGACAGGGATGGAGGGAATTTAGGAATACAGAAGGCTGAGCAAGACAGGCAAAATCTCTACCCTCCAAGAAATAATATGTACATGAGTAACAACATACAAGTAAACAAACAAATAAGCCAGGCAACTGAACATTGTTATTACCACAGAGAAAATCCTTGGACAGTGAGATAGAGGTGAAAGTGAGGAAGCCACTTCATACAAGGTGGTCAGGAAAGATATCTTTGTGACCTTTGAGCAGAGGAGAGAATGGAAGTCGGTAAATACGCCCAGAGTTAAGGGAAAGGCTTTGGGCAGAGGGACTGAAGGGGCTGCTCTGTCTCCACGAAGAGGGTAAGAGAGGGCCTCCCCACAAATGCAAGAACGTGTGGGCACCTTCCAGGAATTATAAGACTGACCGTAACGTGCAGTCAGGGGAAGGAGAAGCCCTGGGCCTGAAGGGTAGGCAAAGATGAGATGAGGACCAGCCCAAGGCATTCTGCAAAGGCATGAAAGGCCTGTGGGATTTGGGACATTTAAATATTGTGTTTTTGTGTTCATTCTGGAGTAGATTCTGTTTGGCTGATTCAGATTTTACAGGTACCAGGAAACTCATTTAAAAAAGACTGTTCAGGGGAATCTTTTTCAAAAGGCAAATAATCAAACTTCCCATATGATTAAGTTTGAAATACACTTAACTAGTTCACATTTTTAAAAAATAAGTATGAAATGTGGTGTTTTGACTGCTATCCGCAATAACATCCCTGTTCCCTACCCTTTATTTGGAAATACCAACCCAGCCCACACAAGAACAGTGCCATTATGTGGGATCCTTTAAGTTCTGTGTCAACTTATCCCAGTTGATGTAACATGCAAAGTATTATCATCAAGCATATATCATGCACTAATATTTATCTGCAAACTCTGTAGGGTAAGAACAAAGACCCTTTTACTAGTAAATTCTCTTTAAACCAACTTAAAATGGCTCCAATCCCCTTCCTTGTTTACTCTTCTACTCTCTAGAAGGACATTCTGTTTCAATAATGTCTGGGCCCTTCCTTTCTACAAGAGGGCCCTGGAAACTGCAAAGATTGTTAACATCTGAAATATGGGCAGGGCCTTCTGTCTCCGTCTACGCTGAGATGGCTGCTGCTATCCCCAGTTTCTATAACTGGCCTCCACTTCTGAGCTACACGTGGGTCATGGAGACCTTTGCATAGGCCAGTGACTCTGTCCAGGGTCCAGCCTCCCCACCTGCAGCATCCTTCCACTGCTCTGGGGTCCTGCCTTCCCCTCAGGGCGTCACCACAGGGCAGTTCTCCAGGGCCCGCAGATGGCAGGGCCCACTGACCTTTGTTTCTTCCAGATTTGTAGGAATCTCCTCCCTTTCATTTTCTAGCAACAGTCTCTTCAATATGTTGGGCCTTTACTGAACACATGGAGGACTGCTGTCTGATTTCTCCCCTGTGAAATTATCTGAGGTAATGAATATGTAGGCTTGGATACCTGCTTGAATGGGAGGAGAGGAAATTAAGAAAAAAATATACATACATTAATATCACAATAGATTGTCTTGCTGTACTGGCTGCATTTAGGGGTTGAGGTAAGTAATTCATTTAACTTAAGTAATTCATTCATATTTAGCATAAAATGAGGATGAAAATTAATATTGTCTTTCGGTAAATCAAATTTGTTTAATGGGTGCATTTTTTGTTGGTTTTAATTAAAAAAAAATAAAACCCCCAAGTCTAAAGAAAGACAACGACATCAAGTTCTTAATTCAAAATCATAGGTGTAAATTTCTAAATAATCATAATAAACTGCCTAGATCTGTACTTTCCTAACCAACTACATGTTTCTCTGCAATGAACTAATGCTGCTCCCTGCCTGTTTCCATAATTACGTTTTGGATCATCTTGCTGAGAAAGGGTGACCTGCCTGCCTTGGTGGGAGTTGCATGTAAAAAGCTATTGCTAAAGGTTGCCCCTATTGTTTCTTTGGTGTCAATGCCTAATAACTACTGTCTTGCCTTCCTTTCCAACTTCCATGGCCCTCTGAGTTCCCTCATTCTTGGCTACCCAGGGTACCTTTAATATTTATGAGATTTGGTTTTAGGCCAGTCTGAAAGGTTCTGCCTTTTACTCCTCCATGTTTCTGAGCTTTGCCCCCAAGATCTGCTGCTAAAGGGCCTTCCCTCATTCCCTAACCCAGATTTCTACCTACATACATGACACAAAATGAACTTGAGCACTCACTTCGGCAAAGCTACATTATCTCAAAAGTCCCGAATTCCTGTGGTTTCATAGAAAAGATTTTTTAAAAAAATATATTTTTATTGATTTCAGGGAGGAAGAAAGAGATAGAAACATCAATGATGAGAAGGAATAATTGATCTGCTGCTTTTTGCTCGCCCCCTACTGGAGATTGACTCCACAAACCAGGCATGTGCCCTTGACTAGAATCAAACCCCTAACCTTTCAATCCGAAGGTCAAAGCTCTATCCACTGAGCAAAATCATCTAGGACCATAGAAAGGATTTTAACGCAGAATGTTCAATACACACACTAAACATTAGTAATAACACAGGAAGTACAGCTCACAAAAGGAATGATTATTTAGACAACTTAATGACTCAGATTTTTCTCTAAGAAATGTTTTCCATTTGCCTGGGCACTTGTCAAAACATATTTTAAAAATGGGGGGTGGGATTAGTCTTGTTCCTCACAGAAAAATAATTTGTTGAGCTTTTTTATGATTACGTACACATTTGATGGCTATGAAATGTTGTAAGAAATATAGAAAAGGAAACATCTTTAATTTGGTTAACAGTGTGCCACTTTAGTATGGATGTGGCTCTGGATATACTACTGCCACCTGCCCAGAAACCTCCTGGGAAGGCAAAGAATTTCCTGAAGTTTGGAATATATATTACACAACATCCTCTCTAGGTCACTTATCTTCTATGCCATACAATTGGTCACCTGAGGAGAGAAGACAACAACAAAGAAATAGCAATCAAAGTACCTCTTCTGCTTCCACATCCTTATTCATAAATCCCCCCCAAAAAAACTGATTAATAATAAATAAATACCTTATAATAGTGTAATGGAGATTGTAGAAGTGATGAATCAGACACCTAGCTAGCCTCTCCAAGCCTTGGTTTCCTGCTAGCTATAAATGATAAATATCTGTATGATAACTTACCTTGTAGGATAGATATGAAAACTCAGTGGCATGATGGATATAAGATGCATAATATTGTATTTGACAAAAGTGGGTATGTAATTAACATTTTAATTAGTTCCTTGTATCCCAAATTTTTTATTTGGGAATATAGCTATAATATATCAACTATCATTATTCTCCTCTTTAAGAATAGAAATAAAAGATTTTTAACTCAACACATATACAAAGGCTGGGACAGGAAAGCTGAATAAAAATATTGCAGACATATTTTTCATACTTTAGTTTTTTTCAGTGGCATGCAGTAGAGTCAGTCTTTGTCTGTACCATTTTATGAATTTCAATAGTAGGTATCTACCATTATCATGATATAGGGCAGTGCCTTCATACTAAAATTTCCCTTGTGCTACCCCTTTGTAGTCAAACCTCACCCCAATTTAAACCTCCCCAACTGCTGATCTGTTCTCTGTCCTAGTGGTTTTGGTCACTCTGAATGTCTTATAAATAAAATCATACAAAATCCATTTTGTTTTTGTTCTGACAACTTTTATTTAGCAAAAAGCAAATGAGCTTTATTTATATTGTTGTATACATCAATAATTGATTCCTTTTTATTGCATTATATGGCTTTACACAATTTATTTTTCCATTCACTGGTTGAAGAATATTTGATTTATTTCAATTTTTGGTGATTTTTAATAAAGCTGCTATAAACATTTACATGCAGGTTTTTATGTGAACTTAAGCTTTTATGCCTTCAGGATAAATATCTATGAGTCAAATTGTTGGGTGATCAAATAAGTGTACAATTAACTATAAAGTAAACTGCCATATTGTTTTCCAAAATGGTTTCAGTGCTTTGAATTTGCACCAGCAATGTACAAGAGGTCAGGTTGTTCTAGCTATATCTTTGACAGCACTTAGAATTGTCATGTTTCCCCCCACACTATTCTAATAAGTATGTGTGGGACATAAGTTCTATGGATTTTCTTTGTTCTCTAGATAACTCTAATACAGAAGTATGTGTAATAAAATTATAAAGAAATTCATATGAATAATAAGAAACAAGATTGCAATATGTGTTTCTCCCCTCTGATAGGAAGGGAGAAACATATATTCAGGAAGAAATTCACTAAGGGTTTGAAATCTATTGATAATTTATTATTCAGCCATGTGGTAGGTACAAAGATATTTATTATATTATTCTATTTCCCTACTTTTGTGCCTAAACTTAACATAATCTACTCTAATAAAAGAGTAATATGCAAATTAACTATCACTCCCATACACCTAAGCCACGCTCATCAATCAAGCCACGCCCCCAGGCAATCAGAGCAGCTGTATGCAAATTAACCCAGCCAAGGTGGAGGCCAGCAGCCACGGAGCTAGAGCAAACAGGAGGCTTCCATTGCAACTGCCTGCCTAGGCTGGCTGGGTCTCTGCTCAAGGCAAGAATGTTTCAATTATAGAAGCCACGGAGCTGAAGCAAACAGGTTTTGTTACCTGCTTAGGCCTCTGCTTAAGGCAACAAAGTTTCAATTATAGAAGATAAATAAACCCCAGAAACCTGATTCCAGCCAGCCTCACTGGGAAGTTGAGTCAATGGGAGCTGTAGGCAGCCTGAAAACAGCCCTCAGCCCCTTACTCAGGCTTGCCAGGCACACCAGCAGGTACAGGTAGACACCTCCAGAGGGGTCCCAGACTGTGAGAGGGCACAGGCTGGGCTGAGGGACCCCCCCAAGTGCACAAATTTTTGTGCACTGGGCCCCTAGTTTAAAATATAAAGCTAAACAAAAGACAGAGAATAATTGTGGAAAAAACTTTTGGATATCTAAAGGGAAAATTTCCCAAGTGTAATTTTGAGATGAGTTAAGATTACCATATATAGATTTAATAAAAGTATTTAGTACCAATAATAATGACCTAGAATATCAAATATTTTATCTTACAACAATGAGGCAAGGTGACTCAGTAAAAGAATGTTCTTTGATGCTTGCCCTGTTACCATATTCGTTCAGGTAATGAAACCATTATCAATACACATCACATCTGCCTAAACTGCTAATGGCCAATAGCCATAATTCTGCTGACCATCTAGCTATCAGCTTTCTATTACTTTGTCCAGTGGTGCTTAGAGTTGCAGAATTGTGCTTTGCTCATGTGCATAAAACCGAGACTACCTCTAGCCAAAAAGTGAGCCAGAACTACTGCTTTAAATTCCAAATCAATTACACTTTCTAACTATTGATTTTGTGATTGATGTGAATGTCTTCCTCTATACTGGCCTGAAAGGTATGGGATTTTCAAATCCATATCAGTTTGTTTGGAATATATTCTCACTACATGAAAAGAATTTATAATGAAACATGAAGTTGCTATTTCACAAGTTTTCTTTTTTTTTAAAGTATTTTTCATGTCCTTCCACTATCTTCTTTACTCTCTAGGGAAAGTTCAACTAGAACCTAATACAGGTGGGTTGGGAGACTGGCATCCACTTATATTTGGGGCATCCACATCATTTGCTTGAAAGATATTTCCATTATCTATTCTTTTAGATTCCCAATTACTTGTTCCAAAATGGAAGTATATGCTTATCCATTGAACATCTCAAAAGTTGAGGAGTGATCTATAATAAATTTAATATTTGAGTTCTTGCTTTGATATTAAAAATAAAATGTTAATATCAGCATGTATTTATTGAGCACTGTATACCTAAATACTGCCACATGATTTCTATGCATATATTTTGGCTTGTTTGTGTTTGTTTGTTTTTTTAATTACCTTATTTGTAACCATGTAAGGGTACATTAGCTCACAGAACACTGTAAAAATGAAATAGTTCAAGGTAGTTTTAAGAGAAAAAATATACTAAAAAGATTTGTTATCATATAGCAAGGATGGTATCAAGATGGCAAACTAAAAAGTTAAACCTATAGTAGAGGAAAACATACTCTGTGTTTATTTCAGTTAATGCAATTGTTAATATAGAAGAAATAATTTTTATGTTCCAAATTGTATCAGTAATTGACAGAAATGTATTTTTGATGTACATTTCAATAATGCAGCAATGCAAACCTTACTTTTATATGAACAAGTTAGGTTAAAAAGTATTAATTGGCACCACATACACCTTGGCATTGGTAGATTTCTGACTAAAGGTGCATTCTGATTGAGGTCATTCACACCCTAGTGAAAGGACACTTTTATGAATAGTCATTCATAGACTCAGAGAGTAAAATAGAGATTGCCAGATGGTGGGGGCTCTGGGTCTGGGTGAAAGAGGTGAAGGGACTAAGAAACACAAATCAGTAGTTACAAAATAATCATGGGGATATAAAGTTAGGCACAGAGAGTATCCTATATAATAAAGAGGTAATATGCAAATTAACCTTCACACCATCACAAAATGGCTGCTTATGACCAAGCCGGCAGGGGAGTTAGTGAGGGATGACCAAACAACTGAACAAGCAGGTTGTGTGGGGCCACTAGGCCAACAGGGGCCTGTGAGGGGTGACCAGACTGGCAAGGGAGGCAATTGGGGGTGATTAGGCTGGCAGAGGGGCAGTAAGGGGCAACTAGGCTGATGGGGGGCAGTTAGGGGCAACCAGGCTGGCAGAGGGGGGCAATTGGAGGATACCTGGCTGACAGCAGGGGGAAGTTAAGGGCAATCAGACCGGCAGAGGGGGAGTGAGGTGTGATCAGGTTGCCAGGGGGAAGCAGTGAGGGGCAACCAGGTAGACAGGCAGGCAAGCGGTTAGGAGCCAGAAGTCCAGGATTGTGAAAGGTATGTCCCCTGGGATTTGGGCCTAAACCATCAGTCAGACATCCCCAAGGAGTCCCGGATTGGAGAGGGTGCAGGCTGGGCTTAGGGGACCCCCCTGTGCATGAATTTTGTGTACCAGGCCTCCAGTAGTAAATAATGTTGTGATAACTATAACTGGTGTCAGTTGGGGTACTGGAAATATCGAGGAGAACACTATGTAAAGTATAGCTAACCACTAAGTTATACACCCAAAACCAATATAAAATAAGGTTGAAAAGAACAAAAAAGAGGGTGAGGGGGGCAGGATTGGTGGGATATTAATAGTAGGTGGAAGAAAACTAAGAGTCAAAGAAGAGAATTTGAGAAAAAGAAATATAAATTTTACCTACTTCATAAGTTTTCTAGTTTCATGAAAATTCACTTATTTTAAGAAATGAATTCTTCATTTGAACATTATACAATGAGTAGAGAATAAAATAGATTAGAAAAATTATTTTTTTCATATCCTCCAAGTGAAAGAAAGTGCTGAGTACTTAGGAGATTCTCAATGAAACTCACCAAATAATTATTGTTATTCAAATAGCTCTGAGCACAATGAATGTAAACATGTGCTTTAATTTTTTTCCTCAGAATTCCTTATAATAGTTTATTACAGTAGGCCAGTATTCTTCTGGTCAATTTTATTTTTAAAATGAGGAATATAGAAACTAATTTACTTGCCCAGTATGAGGAAGAAAGTTGATAATGAAAGGAGAATAAAAATATAGGTCTTTATATTTCACTTCACCTTGTGGCCTTAAAAATAACCTTTAAAATTGAGCTCAAAGAGTAAAATTTTCAAGTGGTTTTACTAAAAGACACTATGACTTAAAATAATCTTTGTGTCTATTTAAAACATATCTTAAGTCTCCCAATCCAACTCCTTAAATTATAACTATGAATCTTTAAAACCACATTAAGTATAATAATCAACTTTGATGGTTCTTAATGTGGGGAGTAAAATCTTCCTACTGCTGAGTTATCATCTAGTGGTTTTAACATAAAGTCATAAAATTTTAAACCCAAAGGGTTATTAGAGATTATTAATACCAGCATCTTTATTTCATAAATGAGATCCACAAATAGTAGTTGATAGCATCAAGGGCATACAACTAGCATGTCCACAACCAGCACCCATTCATTTGTCTTCTGACTTTCAGAGTCCTGTTCTTTAAAAAAAAAATACCTCAACTTTCACAACCTTTAGACATTTTGTGGGTTGAAGAATATACATACACACAGACATATTGTTTCCTAGTGAAATAAGGAGTCATCTCTGGTGGTGCCTAGGTGCATTGAGCAGGGTATTAATACTGATTGAAGAGTATCAATCAGTTTCTTTATTGATTAAAAGGGACTTTGATTCTCAGTCTGGTTTCCTAATGGAGATGGAATGCATGAACATTTTTGTAAGTTCTAAGTTGTTAAGGAAATGTAAAGGATTATTAAGTCCTCAAATAATGAGTACCAGAGAAGTGAACGGAGTAAAATGTAGTTTGCTTTTCTAACTGAGGTGAAGGAGTACTTCTTTAGGCTCATGTCCCCATGCTCACTGGAGGGACAGGTTGCCTCTTTCATTAGCCAAAGTAATTAATACTGAGCAACTGTAATTGTTTAAAAAGCCTTTAGAAATCTCAATAGCCCAGCACAAAGTTTATTTCTTCTTCTTACCAAACGTGATGCAAGTTTCTGGGAGTATTTTGATGTAGAAAATAGAATCTACCCAGCTGCAAAACAACTATGTCAACACATGACCTCCTACCCAGCAAAGGCTAGAGGAGGCCTACTGGCTCGTAACTGTCTTAGCCCAGAACTGATACTCCTAGTTCTTTTGCACAATTTGTTGGCCAGAACCAGTGGTATGGCCTCAACTTTACTGCAAAAGAAGCTAGAAAATGTAGGAGAGCATATGGAGAATTTGGTAAGCACTTCCTATCTCTAGCACATCTATGGATCATATTAGAACGTCAGTCTCTCCACTCACTTTTGATGTTTAAACTTCATGAGATAGAGTCCTACCTATATCCAAGGTCCTACATAAGGGATGATTGAATAGAATCACAAAATAACCATAATAGGGAAAACCCACAAGAGAAAACTATTAATAATGCTGGACTCTGTCTCTGCAGCCACAAACAAGGAATAGTTATTTAATTTCAAGTAATTATTAATAGTTAAGTTATTTTATTTTTTGCTGATTTTAGAGAGAGATAGGGGAAAAGAGAGAGAGAGGAAGAGAGAACTGTTAATTTGCTGTTCTACTCATTCGTGATGCAATCATTGGTTGCTTCTTGTATGTGTTCTGACCAGAAATTGAATCTGCAACCTTGGCATATCTGGATGATGCCTTAACCAGGCCAGAAAAGGTAAATAATTTTAAATAACTATTAATAGTTAAATAATTAATAAATTAATTATTTAAGTTGACAACTTTTTATGTATAATCTATAAGATGTAATATTATGTAGATACACATACTATATAGTGTCATCTAATATAATTACAGAACGTAAAATGCACAAATCACAGAATGTAATTCCCTTGCTTAAAAAAACCTCTGTAGGCTTTCCAGTGAATAGATATCTCATGATTTGCCTCTATATACCTTCTGGTCTTAACTCACACTACAATCTCCTAAAGTCATTATAGTCTAGCAACTTTTTACTTAATTCTATTCTTCAAATATAGCAAGCTTATGTCAGTCCCAGGGACTTTACACTTCCTGATCATTTTGCTTCGAATGCTATTCTTTAAAATATTTTCTTGGCAATTTTTCTCATTTATTAAATCTCAGTTCAAATAACCTAACCTCCTTCCTAAAGTTTCTACCGAACTTCTATCACCTTACTTTGTGTTATGGCCAATATAATTTATTCAAATTAATTAATATTTTTTGTTTTATTTTGTATTTATTTGTCTTAAAATTACCAATTTACTTTTAGTATGGGGACTGTACTTTATGGATCTTTTCATTTTCCTATAATAAGAAACTCCAAAATACTTATCACACTGAACTTGTGAACTAGAAAACCATTTAATAGTTTAGGCACTTGATTTTGATCTCATAATAAAAAGGCTATGAGAACATAAAACAAGTTATATGAAATAAAAAAGGGTGCTTGATAATTTTAAATGATACTGCATCACTGTACCTATTGGTTAACTTTGCTGACTGTTCTTTCCAAATCTCTGGATAAAAATTAGTGCTCCCATAGTATAGTGTAAGTTTATAGAATCAAACTTACTTTGGTCTGGAAGAATTTAAAGTGTTTCTAAGTCTATTAGAATTGAAAACTATTAAAGGTTCTCCACTCAGAAAAAAAAAATGCTCAAGGAGTTCAATTAAATAAAGAGGATTAGGTTGGTACTGTATAGACAGCTAATGTGAATCAATATTAATGACAGCTAATGTAAGTCAGTATTAATTATCAGGCTATTTAGACCATTTAGGCTAATAATTTCCAGTTATAATTGGCATATGATGAAAAGGGAGGAAGTAGGAGCTAGTATTGATACTGTTGTAATTAGCTAGTTATTAAAAACAGAAAAAGAGCAAAGGGAAGGTCAGACATTACAGGCATGTCATTTGGGAAGCTTTACCAGGAAGCTGCCATTTCACATTCTCCAGGGAGCTACCAGCCCATTCCCTGCAGATCACTTGGGAGGGGTTCAGATGCCCATCATTCAAGCCTGGGAATCATGGATTGGTTAGAGCAAGCAAGGCCATTGCAAGCCCATGAACATTATAAATGCATAATCCTGAAAACAAAGGAATTCTCTCTCTTGGCTCCTGCTTCTTGGCTCCTGGGCTCCTTGAACTTTGCTCCTCCCTGTGGTTGCTCCATGGCCATATGGCCATGCGGCTCTCACACACGATGGACTGATGAACTGCAGTGGGAAACACGAACTCAGTTAGTCTAATGCTGGATTGGGCTGTGCCCTAACATGGAGCGCAACCTCTAGACACTGGCTTTCACTTTAGCCTTGAAGGCAAAAATGAGACTTTTTATTTTTTAGGACAAAGGGAAATGAGAAACGCCAGGATTTGATTCCACAGAAATATAGCTTTCCACAATATCCCATCCTCTTGTGTGAGTCTCGGAAAATTCCTTTTCTCGGGATATTGCAAGAAGCTCATTCTCATTAGCAATCAGTGGAGATGAGGAGATCATCAATAGTATTACCAGATACAAAGCCAAAAAAGTCACTGAAGATACCACAGAAGAGAAGCAAGGAGTATCTTTGATATATATATATATATATATATATATATATATATATATATATATATTATTGTTATTATTATTGATTTCAGGGGGAAAAGGAGAGTAAGAGGGAGAGAGAAATATCAATGATGACAGAGAATCATTGATTGGCTACCTCCTGCACAACTCCTGGCATGTGCTCTGACCGGGAATAGAACCATGACTCCTGGTTCATAGGTAGTGTTGCAGAAAGACCAAAAAACTAAGCGACGTTTTGAAGAGGTGGAGAAATCAGTTTTAATAACACGCGTGCGGTCCCTGGGGAGTCCAAAAATCCCAAATCCAGAGCGAGTGTAGCACGCGAGAACCTTGCTTTATAACTACCCCTCGAGTTCATTGATTTGCAAATATACTCCCTCCCCCCAAGGCCCTGAAGGGAGAATTCTTTTCATCTACCCTTCCCCCAGGTACAGGGCTCAAAAACAAGGCCCCCTGTCTTGCCTACCAGGGGACAGGGCTTTGTTTGGTTTAATGGCCTAACATTCCTTGCAGAACCAGCCTTCCTCCTCAGTGGTAGATGCCCAACCACTGAGCCATGCCAGCCAAGCATGAGTGTCTTTCTAGAAAGGAGAAGCACTGCTCATGGCTCCCCAGAAAAAATCTAGTGCACATGAGAATTTGGGTAAGAAAATTGTTCCAGTATGAAGTTTTATAGAAACCATGTCCTGACAGAGAGAAGATAAAAGGCAATCAAAATGTAGACAAAGATGTGCAAAGCACAGAACTTTAGTAATCAGATGATTGGCCACTAATAAATTATTAGTTTATTAATTAGTTCAACATAGATAAATGCATTTAAAATCTCCAAGATTCCAAAGAGATTTTTCAAAGTAACCATCTTCATGTAACCTATTGTATATAATCCCAGCTCTATTCCATATTTATGGGCATTATAAATTCTAGCAGATTGTAGGCTAATTTGTATAATGCTGATGCACTTACATTTAATGACTTGAGGTGTACTTTACCAAGAAATTGTCCTAAACCTGTTTAATTAAGAATTACGTATGCAAATAAAATATAGCTGCAAAACAACAACAAAAAAAACACCGTGCTAATTTCCATGAAAATTCCTGGAATTCTCTGAGACAGTTTAAGTATAGCTGAGTTGCTAAGGCATTGCTGTCAAATCAGGTAAAAGGAAACAACTGTAAAAGATTGGTATCTGCTTCCATGAGGACCTGAACAGACACAGATGGCATGTGAAGTGGTCTAAAAAAATAGGTGGTAAGATAGGGTGTAGGGATTTCTCATTTATTGTCTAGGTGGCAAGGTGGACCACACCTTGAGTGGAAAATGGAACATAGTTAGTCTCTAACCTCAGGGGATGACCCAGTTGCTGAAGATTTCATGGTGGTGATTAGAAAGCTTGTTCCAGTAGAAGGAACACTCTTGCCAGTGGGATGAGTCAGGCCTTTAAAAGATTTGGGATGTCTTTTTTCTATCCACATTAGAGTTTCTGACTGGGTGGCTGGAGGTCCATAAATTAAATTGACAAAAGACAGCTTAACAAGAGAAAACAAACAGAAGTAGACTGACAAGAGCATTTGCATACACTTGGGGCCACCCAGTGATGAGTAACACAAAGAGGTGGTTAGAACTTGGGTTTATATACCACCTTAGGCTCTGAGCAGGTAAGGCACCTATGGGGAAGAGACCAGGAAAAGTGTGGTAAACAGGGTTGTTTAGTCAGATTTATTACTTTAAGTGAATGCCTTCTCCATTGATAAGACCCTTTAAGAATCCTCCTCTTCCATATACCTTTATACATGGGAATTTCATATGTAAGTGTCAATTTCCTTGACCAAAGAAAAATGGTTACTGTGCTTTTAAAATGTTTCCTGTATCTGCTAGTTTTTTGGTGGCCTTTATTTCAAAATACTCTATATGTTAAAAATATATATATATATTTTTATATTTTAATGTGGTAAAATCTGGTATCCTTCAGAAAGGATCAATGTTTACAAGGACAGAGAAATTGGCTGTTTATTATGAAATTGTACTGTTGCCAGGTAGTGGGATAATAAGAAACTGAGGACTGCCAACAAAAATCCAAGGTTAAGGGCTTCTTTGGGTGACAAGAGCCCCTTATTTCCTCTAGTGAAAGAGCAGGACACAGATGAGAAATTCAGGATCTGACAGTTGGTGCTGTAGAGCTTAGTTAATGCTTCACTAAGCAGGACTGCAATGCCAAGGCAGGTATGGGTATATCTGGGTGTTCGTGCTGAGGGTTTTTTGGCTCTACAGGCCCCCCATGAGCCCTCAAAACTTGCAGAGGTAGCTTACCACTCGTAAGAGAAGCTGGAATGTGAGAAAACACATTAGTGACTTTCTCTCTCTCAAGACAGCAGGTTTCCGCTATAGGAACTGCTTTATTTATTTTTCTCAAAGCCAGGCCAATATGTAGGGTTAAATCCCAGTGTAATTGGGAACCTACAGAGATTGAATAATGGAGACAAGAGATTATCCCTTGAAAAAGCTGCAAGAGTGCCTGGCATGTTTCTACAGGAGCTCTGATTTCGAGGGCACTTGATCAGGGGCCTTCAACATAAAACTAGGCAAGTAAGAATTCATTGATTTGTGGCAGGAACCCCAGGGGATTGCATGACATGCTACTAGGGTGGCTCTTAAAAGCCAGGAGAAACCATGGCTCATATTGAGAGAAATAGAAAGCCTGAGTTTTCCTGGAATACAGAAGAGGAAGGAATAAAAGGATTAGAGAAGGTGGTCATTCTGGTTTGAATATATTAAACGAGACCAAAAAACCCACCGGAAATTATTTCCCGAGAAGGCCCATCAAAACACACCACTCTCCAAAGCCATGAAGAATGTGCTCATGGGAGGGTGCCAGCATCACTAAGTTGTTCTTTTTGGCTTTCCTCTTCAGATTGAGCTGGCATTAGGTGATTAAAGAGTTAGTGTTAATTACCCTGAGGATCTGGCCCCAAAGCAATCAAGGTCAGGTGACTGAGCTTAACTGACTAAAGCTAGGGACCACATTATCATAGGAAATAGAAAAATCAGAGGGAGAGACAAAGGAGATTGACCGGCCAGGAGAAGTGTAGATGGTTAACAGAACATGTTGTCCACAGGTACATACCATTAGGCAGTCACTGAACATGCTGTTTAATATCAATAGCCAGAAGAAGGCAAGAATGGAGAAGCAGAGGACTGAGGACAATTACTCTAATAAAAGTTTGATCCCTTGTTTGGGTCCAGATCCCGAGCCAATATTAATATCTGGAAACGACTGTCTAAAAGGGGGCTGAGCCTACAACACCATGGAAGGACCCTACAACACCATGGAACATATATTCTCTACTGATTCCAACAGCGTTCAACCAAAGGGGCCTGCAGAATTTTACTCAGGTGACTGTGCACCGGGGAAAGTGGGTTATCCAGACATTTCGAGGACTGTTGTTGGACAAAGAATCAAGCTGACATTGATACAGGTAGAGTGGGGTATACAGAGACAAGGTAATGAATGGAGTTCTAGTGAAAGTCAGTCTCTCAGTGGTCCACTGGGGCTGCAAACCCACCCCCTGGCCATTGTCAGATCCCAACTGTAGAACTGCATTGACATGCTTACTAAATGAAGTAACTCCCACATAGGGCCACTGGCCTCTAAAGATGTGGAAAGGGCCAAGTGGAAGCCTCTGAAATTGCTCCCCACCAAGGATAGGAAATTAAAAGCAGTACCACATCCTGATGGGCTTGATGCAGATTAGTGCACCATTAAGGAACTAAAGGATAAAAGAGTGAATATCTTTACCATATCACTAGAGGCCAGTGCTTGAAAATTCATGCACTGGAGGAGGGTCCCTCAGCTCGGCCTGCCCCCTCTCACAGTTCAGGAGCCCTCAGTGGCGGGAGGTGACTCAGTGATCAGGGGAAAGAGATGCCCCATCACACCTCTGCTGCTGCCACTGCTGACAGCACAAGCCTCAGCTGGCCCTGGTTATCTGAGCCTTGGGCAGCCCTGGGTGGCTGGGCAGCCACCATCCTAGGCTTGCCTGTGCCACAGGCCAGCCCCGAGCAGCTTGGGGCCTGAGGGGACTGAGCACCACCATGTTTGAGGGCTGGGCAGTTGATTAGTATATTCCCTTTTTATTGGCTGTGGGCACTTCCATCTTTGCGATGGCCTGAGGATCAATTAGCATATTCCCTCTTTATTAGATAGAGAATACCTCAGTTTACTTTGCACTCAGACCCGTGCAGAAAATGAACAGATCCTAGAGAATGACTGGAGTTTCACAAGTTCATTCAGTCCTGTTGGGCTGGATGCAGTACCATTGATGGTGCAGTTTAATGGAGTCTTCTAGACAAACTTTCCTGCAATTAATTTGGCATATGTATTATTTTTTTATTCTGATCAGAAAAATAGATAAAAAACAGTTTCTATTTACATGGAACAGACAACAATATTCATTAACAGTTTATTCTCTGGGCTACGTTCATGCTCCTGGCTTTTATTATAATAGAAGAGATCTAGACTATCTGGACATCCCACAGAAAATCATATTCATGCAGTACATGAAAGACAGCATGCGGGTGGGGAAGGATGGGCAAGATGTGGCTAGTGGACTAGAGAGGTTGATTTGATACAGAAACTCCTGAGGGTGGTAGATAAGCTCACAGTTTTTAAGAGTCCAGTGATCAGGGGTATGCTAGGAAGTCTCTTGCAAAGCACACTTTGAATTTCTGAATCTTGAATCCACATCTCAAAGAATGAAGCCCAGTTTGCCTCTTTGTCTTCTATGGCAACACAATGTACACTTAAAAGTTGTGAGCAGACTTATAAACCAGGTGACTCAAAAGGCTCCTGCTCAGAGTGAGAAGCAGACTGAAGAGGGCTCTGAAGCAGGTCCATGGTGTGGTATAAGCAGCCCTGTTACTGAGGCCTTGTGATTTGGTCGGTCATTTCTGTTGGAGGTGCTGGTGGTGAGAAAACATGTAATGTGGAGTTTGCAGCAGTCTCCAATGAAAGAATTTCAATCTAGGTCCCTGAAGTTCAGGACCAAGGACAAGCCATTTGTTACAGAATTATATGACTGCTGAGAGACAGCAATGGGCCCTGGTAGAAATGGAACACTTGGTCATGAGGTACTTAGTGATAGTGTATCAGAATGCCCATCAGAAAGCCCATTTTGAGCTGAACTTGCTTTGACATAAAGACAGTCCATCATAAGTTGGAAATGTTGCATCTGCTATTATACTCACACAGGCCTAGAAGGCACAGGTAAATTGTACAAACAGCACAGACCCTCAGAAGACCTATCACCATAGCATGTCTACCTCTCTCATAGCTATATGGAAAGGGTATCCCAAATGATCAGCTGAAGGAAGGGGGAAGTCCCACCTTGGTTAAAAATGAATTGGCTCATGCTGTGAGTAAAAGCTAAAAATGGGTGATGGCTGCATTAGGATAATGAATAAAGTCAGGCAAATTTTCTCAGTAAATAAAGCTGCAAATGGTTCATCTGGCCCTCTCATTTTGGAAGGAAGGTGTCTGGATGTGGGATATGTATGGATTTCTGCACAGGGATCAAGGGCCTAGTTATCAATGCAGGAATCTGAAAGAAAAAGGCCTGGAAGATGAACTATAAGGAGGAATAGGGTAGAGTCGTGTGGATGGATATATTGGAACAGACACAAACTTTAAAAGTTGTTGTTACAAATAATGCTCACAAGAAAGCATTCACAATGGAAGAAGCACTGAAGAACGAAGTAGACAACATGACTTGACCAGCTGAGATCTACCAGTCTTCTTCCTCCTAAAGAAGGACTGGTATTTATAGGGCGTGAGTTTGGGAAAAGATCAGTCTAAAGAAACACATAACTCTTCTCCTCAAGACAAAGAAGTAAGTTTTGCAGGATTAAACAGTTATGTGGGGTGAGGCAGTGGTGTAGGGGGATGTTCCTAGCTGCCAATGACTGATTGAAAAGAACATCGAGTTTAGGAATAAAAGCTGGGCAGGTCCATTTGGCTAATGAGCCTGAAAGTACACATTTCAACAACATTATCAGTAATAAACTGATAGTTCAGTTCCTTTTGACTCCTATGAGCATCTTGAGATACCTTTGCTTCCTAAAGTGGGGTGTTATTTGTTAGTTTTTCAAATTGAAATAACTCACAAAGTAAAAGTAAAGATTATTTAAGAGTAGTCTATATGTTTTGCATAAAGATTATTATATGAGAAAAATTAGCCAATAGTTCATTTGGTTTCTCTCATTATCTTGTTGGTGATTGAGTAGATCTTTCCTTCCCCTTCTCTATTTAATATTTTATTTTTAATAAGATGGAGATTTAAATTATGCAAAAATCATGCTTGATGTCTACATTGATTAAGTTTTAAATGCCAGAACATTTGGGCTCTTTTAGAGCAAGGAGAGTCCAGGGGATGCACTTTGCTAGCAGTAAAGCTAGAAAAGCTCCCAAATTCTCCAGAACAGACAGTCACCTCTTCCATGTCAGATAGGACTCCAGGGCAGTGGAGAAGCTCCTTTCCCAGCCACTGCGCCTGTTTATTGATACGCAATTATCTCCTGCCTTTAAGGACAGCAACCATATGTTATATACACATATTTGCTCATATTACAAATGGAGTGTTTTTTAGAAACCGCTGAGTTTCAAACCTGTTTTTCTTAAAAGTAGTTAAATACTTTTTGCACCAGGAAGCCCATAAGTAAATCAAATCAAAAAGGTTATAGTCTGGGGATACCTCAACTGCACACTTCCCCCCCCACCCCCAAAATAACGCTATAAAATTCAGAATTCAAAAGATAGGGCACACTGTTTGACCATTCCCTCATGTTTCTATCACAATGTTGAGTGGCAAACAAAATTGTTAAATAGACTCAATGTAACTAATCTTTAATACAGTTCTCCTGAGCTGATAATGACATAATCACCTTTTAAAATGGCATTAATATTATAAACTTTAGAGTCCAAAAGATTAGGGTCCAAGTTTGTTGACTCTTCCTTAGTTTCTTCATTTATGAATGAGACTATTGACCCTATCATAATGTTCGTTCTGAGAATTAAGTTAGAAACATGTAATACCATATATTTCAGGGCCTGCTCATATTAAAAATCTGGAAACTGTTAGTTACTTTCTCTTGGTTAGTTTGAATTTTGCCTCACATAGTGTCATTGTAAACCTGGATGGGAGCATAGAAAATTCTCAGCGTTCAGTGTTGATAAAGGGCCATGGGCCACCTGAATACTCATTCCCCTGTTTGTTAGCTTTTTTTATTAGTAGAATGACAATAGCATGACATTAAACGCATTGTGACATGTTCTATTAATAAAAGTTGGTGACTTGTTAATTGTTTATCTAGACACAAAAATGTTGATTTTGAGTATTTCATTATTAATCCTAAAATGGAGCAGTGGCCTCAAAGAAAGAGTGAATCATGTTGATACACAATCCTTGAATAGTGTGCATGGATATTAATTTCATTTTAAAAGTATATATTGAGCTCTCTTCTTTGCAAAAGAGAAAAAAAAAGAACAAATAGAACAAATAACACTCTGAAGTATCTGATTAACCCTGAAGTTTTTGGAAAGATTTTGAAGACTATTAACACTTCTTGTGCATCTTGTAGATGTTTCATGAACATCAAGATTATTTTATTTATATTGAAAACTTTTTTAATTTATAAAATGAGTCAATTTATCTATGTCAAAAGGTCAACATGAGCAATACAAGGAATTTATTTAGCTTTGTTATTCCTAAATGCTTTCCAACACTTACTTAAGAAATCTCTAGACATCTGAGTACAAGTAACACATAGTACATTACTTCTTTAATTTCTAAGTACAGTGTGCGGATACCTTCTACTAAGGAAAAAAAGGTTATTTCAAAATTGCTATTTTGTGTATAAACATTTAAAAAATTAAAAGCAAATATTTTCTTTTAAGGAGGTGAACATATTTCAATCATCAAATTATGGTGTTTGCTATTACTAGTTCTAGAGACTGGAAATCCAAGATCAAGGTGGTTTTGTTAGTTATCCTGAGATCTTTTGCCTTAGCTCACAGATAGCCACCTTATCGTACTCTCACATAGTCTTTCATCATTGCATATGTATCTGTGGGGTCTCTCTTCTTATGAGAACCCTAGTCATTAGGGCCCCACCCTATTGACTTCATTATAGCTTAATCCCTTCTTTGAAGGCATTATTGACAAATACAGTTATATAGAGTAGGGCCTACCCTTTTAGTCTTAGTAAAGTGATAATTTATTGATACTAAGGGCTAATGAGATATTAGAAAAGAAAATTGTAATAAAGATTTAAAGAATCTGCTTATTCTTTTGAGAATTTTGTATTCTTTTGAAAAAATGGATGTTAAAATGAATATAACCGAAGATGACACTCAGAAAGCTAAACTCCACTAGCTGTGTGAAACTCTGACTGTCTCTCTCTAGATATGGGACATTGTGTAAATTACTGTATTCCTTGTTCTAAAGTTTCCTTACATATAGAATGAGCATTTCATCTCTGTGGTGCTTTCTAATGCCAATACTTTAAATGTTTATGAAATTCTACCTCTAAGTTCTTCTTACAAACATATCAGAACATTTGATCTCTTAATAACCTTGTATATTATTACATTTTTTTTAGAGGCTAGAAAATGTACAGCAAGGCAAATTGACTCTTTCAAGGCCATATAATCTTCAAAAAGGCTAAGACAAAAATCTATTCTGTGTATTCACAGTCCTATTTTTTCAATAGATAATGATGCATCCTACATTGAGTGTATAAACTAGAATACGTTGTTCTCGACATATTACCATGTTCCAGAAATATCTTAAAAATGGAAGAGTCTTTTCAAATCTATCAGTGCATGTTAAAAACATCAGCCTTGTCAAGGTAATAGGAGAACAATGCAGTGTATAGAGGAAAAAACAGTGCTGTGAGTGCCTCTTTGACAGCCTATAAGCCAAGGCCAATCGATAGGCAATCCAACTTTTTTACTTACATCAAGGGGCTGGGCCTGGCTGGGGGCTTCCCTAATTCGTTGCAGCACTTTGCATGGGCTTCTGGGGTGCCTGATAAATTTGGGCAACAGCTTTTAAGAGTTAAAATGTAGCTTTTCAGACAGATTAAGGAGGCATAAAATAACTTTGGTCTCTAACTTCCATTTAAGTCTGCAGAACTCAGAATCCTTCCTGATCTTTGGAACAAGCAGAAATCCCAGTATTGGGGCTCCCCAGGGCAACTGAATCCAGGATGCTGACATACTATATTAGTTTTCTATTGTTATTCTAACAAATTATCACCAACTCAATAGCTGAACATTAAATTTTTTTCTTTTTCAGTTATGGAAGTCAGAAGTTCTAAACTCAAAGAATCTTCTGGAGACTTTTAGGGACAATCCATTTCCTTGTCTTTTTCAACTTCTAGAAGCTGCCTGCATTCTTTGGTTCTTGCTTCTTTCATCTTCAAAGCCAGCAAGGTGCATTTCAAATCTCTGTCTTATTTCTGATCCTGACACTTCTACAACCTTCTTATAAGGACCCTTGTGGTTATTATATTAGACCTACCTGGATAATTCAGGATAATATTCCCCATCTCAAGATCCTTAGCTTGGTCACATTTGCAAAGTTGCATTTACTATATAGGGTAACATATTCAGAGGGTCTGGAGATTAGAATGTGAGTTTGTTTGGGAGCTATTATTCTGTCTATCACATACTAAATTGAATGGGTCCATGTGGTTCTACTCTACTCTCAGAAATGATGTTTGGTGAAGTTTTACTAGGCTTTCAATTGGATGAAAGCAGATTCCAAGTTGTCTACTGGGAATAACTGCATCTGAGCTATACAAAAAGACAGGTACTGCAGAAGTTCCAGGGGGCCAAGGATATAACACAGATGATTAAAGTTAAGCACTTTGGGCAGCCACTCAGAAATTAGATGAATCAGAAAGCTTTGGTAATGCTCATATAGTCTTTAACTTAGAAGCAAATTCAACACAAAGCACATCAAGCCTCCTGTGGTTAAGGCATGCTTCTGCCACAGGTCATACATACACTGGCTGCTTCTTCTGCCTGGGAAATTATTTCCTCTGCTAGTCACATGGTAATCTGCTTAGCTTCTTTAAATCTTTGTTTACATGTAATTTTCTCAATAAAGTTTGCTCTGATCAACTAATAATTGCAACTATTCCCCTCCTTATATGTCTAATCCACATTACCCTATTTCATTTTGGATTTTTTTCCACAGCATTATCACTTTTGTATAATTATATCATTTATTTATTTATTATATCCACTGGGCATTATATTCTCTGAGCACTCAACCTAGAAGTTAGGTTCTAAGAAATCAGAGATTGTTATCTGTTTTGTTCTTTTTTTTTTAACTGAGGTATTCCAAGTACCTGACATATAATAGGTGCTCAATAAAGATTTTGAATGAATTGAATGACTAAATATAAACCTCAGATACTATAACTAAGTGCACTCTAACTGACTTGTTTTCAAGTGTACTCTGATTTTAATTGTTGACATTTTAATTGGTTAAATGCACTAATTTTAATCGCTTCCTAACTTTAACATGTTATCTATGTTGCTTTTCTTATATTTTTGAATTACAGATCAATATTTGTCATTCATGAGGAATCAGGCTCAAACTCAGCTCTCCAGTTATTCAAACTTTGGCTACATTCAGAAGGAAAATTTACTCAAGCTCTGACTTTGGGACATAAGACTGGCACCACTTTACTTGGCCGATGCCTCAACTGGACTCATACAGCCTGAGATCAGAATTAATCAGATATTTCTATAGCAAATGCTTCTCTGAAGTACGCTCATACTGGTTCCATGACACTGTAGGAGTAGAAAAGGAGAGGTTTTGTTGTCCAAAAGTAATAAAATGGGGCTTTATAAACATAAAATATATGACTCTCTTTCTCTTTCCTAGTTCCTAAGTAGCCTAGCTCTGTTTTCTTCCTTGGATAAGAAGTGAAAATGTTTTTCATACCTCCAAAATGACTCATTTCCTCTGAGGCAACTCTGAAGAATAGTAGAATCTCTTGGTTTTGCCAGCATCACTTTGTGGACAATACCAAATTTATATGAAACAGATCATGAGAAGGAAGTTTCAGGTCGCATTATAGTACTAATTTTTGAAACATGCTAGTAACAAATAATGTTTGCTAATTGGATGACCTGCTAACACTAAGTGGTTGCATCTTTTAGACCAAATAATCTGTGCCACATGTCACGTGTTTTCAAAATGTAATCAATATAAATGCATAGTTCTTTTGACACTTATCATGCCATAAGATAGTTGGAGTGTTACTAAGAGTCACTAAAAACGTTAATAATCAAGGTCATGAAAATGTTTAATTTGCATGTGAATCCTCAGGAAGTAACACTCCTTGTGCTGCCCAAACACAGTGACAAATCCTTTTATTAAGTCTTCCTTTGCTGGCTTCACCACTCTACATGCTGAGCTCACTACTTGCATGTCATATTCTGCAGAAGAGAACTGGATGACAAGGCTTAATCTGTGTCTGCAGCAGCACAGCAGGTGAGTTTTACTTGGATGAGCCAGAAACCATTCTCAGCCAAAGAGGTCTTATTAGCAAGCATGAAAAGAGGAAACACATTAAACTAAAAAATAGTTTACAGGAAATATTTTGCAAGAGCATCAGACGTCCTCTATTTCATTCATGAAGTCATGTATATAGAAAATCATTTTGAAGCTTAAAAATGATGTTGGAAGAAGATTCAGCAAGAGCTCTCTAGATAGTTCATCTCATCAAAGAACATAAAGTATTTGTTTAGATGAAAATGTATGTGAAGATGTTATATTTATATTCTGAATCTTATATTATCTATGTAGTGCAGTGGTTCTCAACCTTCTGGCCCTTTAAATATAGTTTCCCATGTTGTGACCTAACCATAAAATTATTTTTGTTGCTACTTCATAACTGTAATATTGCTACTGTTATGAATCATAATGTAAATACCTGATATGCAGAATGGTCTTAGGTGACCCCTGTGAAAGGGTCGTCGACCCCCAAAGGGGTCACAACCCACAGGTTGAGAACCACTACATTGTAATGGATATGTTAACAATTTCCAATACCAAATTTGAGACCAAAATTTTGTCCTAAGACTTTCCATGTTTCACTCATGTCATCAAATCTGTGATAACACCAATTTTTCCAACACCAATTGTAAAAATGGATTAAGCTTAAATAGAAATGTTCATGACTATAGAGAGTGATGTAGGTGTTGGGAGTAGAATGGAACTCATATTATCTCAAATATAATTCTCTTCCTAACATCCTCTTTTCTTTCACTCTTTAAGCTTTCCAGTACGCCAGATACAAGCCTCAATTGCTTCTCTAACCTTTTTCCTGCATTACTATGTATATGTATACCTATCTGCATAGATAGATACTATATGTTTTATACTATAGGTTATATGCTTTTCCCTATATATAATACCAGGGGACCGGTGCACAAAAATTTGTGCACTCGGGGAGGGTCCCTCAGCCCGGCCTGTGCCCTCTCACAGTCTGGGACCCCTCGGGGGATGTCCACCTGCTGCCATACCTGGCCAGCCTGGGTGAGGGGCTGATGGCTGTTTGTAGGCTGGCCAAGCCCCCCAGTGGGACCCTCAACCCATGGGGTTGTGGCCAGCCTGGGTGAGGGGCTAAGGGCCATTTTAATGCTGCCCACAGTTCCTTCAGGGTTTGGGTCCCTACTGGGGTGCCTGGCCAGCCTGGGTGAGGGGCTGAGGGCTGTTTGAGGCTGGCCACAGCTCCCATTGATGCAAGGTCCTAGCAAGGCTGGCTGGAATCAGGTTTCTGGGGTGTATTAATCTTCTATAATTGAAACTTTGTTGCCTTGAGTGAAGGCCACAGCCTGCCTAGGTAGGCAATGAAGCCTCCTGTTTGTTTCAGCTCTGTGACTTCTATAATTGAAACTTTGTTGCCTTGAGTGGAGGCCATAGCCAGTCTAGGCAGGAAGTTTCCTCCATCGCTGGCCTCACATTTGCTCTAGCTCTGTGGCTGCTGGCCGCCATCTTGGCTGGGTTAATTTGCATACCATCCCACTGATTGGCCTGTGGGCGTGGCTTGTCTGGTGGGTGTGGCTTAGGCATAATGGAGTTGAGGTTAATTTGCATATTACTCTTTTATTAGATTATATTCTAGAGGCCTGGTACAAGAAATTCTTGCACAGGGGGGTGGGTCCTCTCAGCCCCACCTGCACTCTCTCTAATCTGGAACCCCTTAGGGGATGTCCAACTGCTGGTTTAGGAAGATCCCCAGGATAAGGTCTAAACCGGTGGTCAGACATCCCTCTCACAATCCAGGACCACTGGCTCCTAACTGCTCACCTGATAGCCTGCCTGATCTCCCCTAACTGGCTCCCTCCCGCCAGCCTGATCACTTCTAAGCCCCTCTGCCTATCAACCTGATTGCCCCTAATTGCTCCCCATGCCAGCCTGGTCATTCCCAACTGCCCCACACCCCCCATCAATATGGTCACCCCCAACTGCTACCTCTACCAGCCTGGTGCTCAATCGTTTGGTCATCCCTCACTAACCCCCCTGCTGGCTTGGTCACCCCACACAGTCTGCTGTTCAGTCATTTGGTCGTCCCTCACTAACCCCCCTGCCGGCCTTGTCACCCCACTCAGCCTATTTGGTCATCTGTTTGGTTGTTTCAGATGTGATGGCCCCTGGTGATTTTCAGATCTATTGAAAGCAACACACAAGGACCTAATTTAATCCTCCCAACCAGTTACCTAAATTGCAGTTATAGCCACTTACTTGCCCTTCTTCCAACCTCCTCCAATCTTCTTTGCCACTAGAGGCCTGGTGCATGAAATTTGTGTGTGGATATGGTCCCTAGGCCTGGCCAGTGATCAGGGCCATCTTCCCCAGCTTCCCACAGCTGGCCCCTCCCAACCACCACCACTCACCCCTGATTCTCCATTTGCCATTGGGTGATCGGTATCTGACAGCCAGGGGAAGGGATGGAGAGATGGTCAGTGCACCTCATAGTGACTGGTCCAGCAATCATTCTGGTTGTTCTGTTGTTAGGGTCAATTTGCATATTACCCTTTTATCATATAGGATAGAGGCCCAGTTCACGAGAGGGGGTCATTTGGCCTGCCCTGAAGGGGGCCCTGGATTGGGGTGTGGAAATCCCTGCCAGGGGAGAGGGGCTGGCCTGGACAAGGGGCCATTGGTGGTTTGCAAGCTGGCCATGCCTATGATCGGGGTGGGGTCCCACTGGGGAGTGGGACCAGCCTGGGCAAGGGGATGCAGGTGGTTTGCAGGCCAGTCATGCCCCTGGCTCTGTCAGGAAAGATATCTGGAAGATGTTTGGTCTATCTGGTCTAATTAACATATTACCCTTTTATTAGTATAGATTTTTCTTACTTGGTATATAAAATTTTATACATTATTAAATTATTCCCTTTTGTGGAAAACACTCCTTTTTTGGATTTGATAACCCCATAGTTCTTCACATACTTTCCTTCTACTAGTTATCAGCTCTTTTTGCTGACTCAATCTTCTCTCTTGGACTTCAAATGCTGAATTCTTTAAAGACCTCCCCTTGGTTCTTCTCTTAGACTCCATGCACTCAACCTAGTAATGCTGTTCATGTCCATGACTAGAATTATGACTGTTACATAGACTTTCTCAAATTTATTTCTGTAGTTAGTCTTTCCTTATCCTCACACCCATGTGTACAGCTGCTACTCAGAACTACTGTTTAATTCAAATATATCTCCATATTAGCATGTCCTATTGTGGATTATCTCTCACCCCTAACCTGGTCCTCCTCCACAGTTTCTTATAGTAAATAATATTATCATTACGTAGTTAATTAAGTCAAAATTCTGAGTCTCACATTTGCTTTCAATTGCCCTTTTTCCTTCTGTATCCAACCTTCTATCTCTTAAATATTTCTTCAATGGTTCAATTTTCTCTTTCTCTTTAAACTGCTGTGGTCTAAGCCACCAGCATCCCTTACTAGGATTACTGAAATGGCCTCCAAACTGTTTCGCTATATCTGTTTCTTTAAACTTTACCACTTTTTATAGAGCAATTAAAAAACGTTTCATTTCTTGTGTGAAATATTTCATGAGTTCTTCATCATTCTGCAATAAAGACCAATACTCTTAAGATGGCCTTATGATGCATTATATATCATCACCCTTGACTATTTTCTACTTGTTCTTTGTATGCCATCTACTTTGAACTTGATTTAGTCCTCAAATATTCTGTACTCTTTCCTATAATAAGAACTCTTGCATATCCTATTTCATTTACCTGGAACACTGTCTTACATTCTCCTTGTTTCATGTATTCTCAATCATCCTTGAATTCTTATCATAAATGTTACTGCATTAAGAGAGCCTTCCCCATAACACAATAGCCCTTCCTCAACCATATGCACATAATTTCTAATACCATTCTGTATCTCTTTTCAGCACTGTTCCAAAAAATAATTGCATATTTATTTCTATTTATGAATTTATATTCACAAATACAAATAAATATGCAATCATTGGTATTTTAAAATATTATATTCATATAACTTATAATTATATATTTTTATATATAAATGTATAATATATATATTTTCCACTTTTTTCATTGTTAAAAAGAAAAAAAAAATTCCTAAAATAAATCGCCTTCTATTGCTTGCTCTTAAACTTTCTTTTGTGGCATTGAAGACTAAAACCTGGCTGTTCTTACATTTTATAAGACATGACTCCAAAAAGTACTATGGGTGTGAATGTGTTCTAAAGCAAGGCCTGGGCGATGCTATGGAATAAGTTACATATACATAATTGACCCCAAAGATATATTAACCAAAGTTATGTAAGATAATGTAATTCAGAATTGTGGAAGTGAATGAAATGATACAGTGCAGAACACATTTAGATTCTTTGGTACCATTTGGGTATGAGCTCTGTAAGTGAAAATCTAACTTAGTAAGTCTGAAAAAAATAGATGTGAGAAGTAATTATGTGCAATGATTATGTGTGTGGAGTATGTTAGATTATGATAATTATGAAACAGAAAATATGATAGCATGTAGAAGTTGAATTCAACAAATTCAAGTGTTAAGCAACAGGAGCTTATAGGAGATCAATGTTGTCAGAAAAATAGAAAAAGTTTACTAGAGTCATTATGCTGTACTAAATTTTATTCACTTCCCATCTCTTGGCTCAATGATTTTTGAAATAGCCATAAAATATAACATATAAACTGAAAAGTTAATAAAATCAGAATCTTGAGGATAAAGCAAGTAGGTAGAAAGTTAAATCATTCGGAATCACCAGTTGCAACAAGAGATATAAGCCCTAGCTGATTTAAATAGATTGAGCTTAAAGGAATGGTGGAAAGCTCAAAGTCCAATCCTCTAAAATTTTAAAGATAAAATTAATGATGGTTTAAGCTACAGCCCTGAGGTTTCATTGTTCAATTGCATTAATGCTATAGGTTATGATTTATCTGTATATTATTGTATTCCTTTTAATATTTTTTATTTAACACCTTGAAGATTTTCTGGTGTTTCTTGGGTAATGAATCTACTTTTACTATATTTCTGACTTAAAAGAATATACAATGGATAAATGCAAAGAGATTAGAAAAATGCATTACATTCCAGAATAAAATGTATAAGTATAAATTTGGCATATATTTTGAAGTAAAAAATATGTTAAAGGTCATTTCTCTAACATTTAAATGTTTATGAGGAGATCAAAGATGGCGGTGGAGTAGGTGGAAGTACTCTCACCTCCTTCCAGGATCAAACTGGAATTACAACTAAAACATAGAGCAATCAATCTGAATAATCAACTGAAAAGTAGCTGAAGAGAAGCATTATAACCAAGGATTTATAGAAGAAGCCACATTGAGACTGGTAGGAAGGGCAGAGAGGCAAACAGTGGTAGCCCTGCTCCCATGGGCAGAGGCTGAGATTTTAGACCGCTATCTTAGCTACAAAGATTTCCCTTAGTAAATGTGGGGTCTCAACTTCAAGATGGGTTCTCCAGAGCACCAGAGCCTAGAAGAAACACCCATATAACATCTGGCTATGAAAATAGACAGAGGTTCTGTTTACCATGAAGAGATACTGGGAAGAGAAAGGAGTGTGCTAGAAATACAGGTGCCCACTAAATGGCCAATGAACAAAACCCTATTTATAGTCACTCACTCTGGACTCAGGTGTAGGGAAGGTAGAACAAACTAGAATGACTTGAAGAGACACTAGTGTTTATGGCTGTTGGAAGAAAGCTGAAGGGGTAGCTGCCAGGATCTTTGGGCTGAGTCATTTTACTATACCACAGATGCCATCTTTCTTGGATGAAGTATCAGCCTCAGGGAATGCAATAGACTGCCCTTTGGACTCCCTGTCACCTGACCCTATGAAACTTATGTCCTATGGAGGAGTGAGCTGCCTGGGCCAGAGTGCAGAGGTCTAGGCAGACTCAGCGGTATCAGCGAATGAGTTATGTGGCTTTGGGGTGAGAGTCATTACTCCCACTTTTCCTGTACACCTGACTGGTGTACCTACCCTTCATGGGAGATTCCAATATTTGGCATGTCCCCACCATCCTGACTCTTGAAGGAACTGCACTGAAGTCTGGGAAGAATTCAGGAGAGACTGATTGTTTTGCTCTGTGGCAAAACAATTCCCCAAGTCTGCCCAGCACCTCTCCCTCACGGTACATGCACTAGACCCATCCTCCAAACTCCTGGTGGCCCTGTTCTGCTAAATTGGGCTTCTAGCAGGACCTGTGGTAGACTGAGTTGTATGGCTCTAGAACAGGGGACATTTTTCCCATGCATGAACCACTCTTAACACAGTAACTCATGGTTGTTTTGGGCCTAATAAACTCTACTGGACTCACACTGACAACTTCTGGAGACCCTGCCCCATCATTCCCAAAGGCACAGCATGTAGGTGTGTAAGCATTCAGTAGATGGCAGCTTGACTTGGTACACCCTGGGATATTTAGTAAATGGACTCAGACTCAGCACTGGCAACAAATTTGAACCTGTTTCAATCTGGTGAGCCTCACTTTCCCTTACCTGGTGACTCACTGAGAACCTACCTCATGTAACTAAAGTACCATCAGAGGCTTTTTTAGTGACTGAGCCTAGGCAGGCTGCCAGCAGGCCAAGGAAGGTGGTGGCAGATTTCAGGGTGCTTTGGGACTTAAGCAGATTTTCACCCAAGCCTGGTGCTGGTGAAAGCCAGCCTTTGTGTGCAGTTTGATCTTCCCTTGCACACTCAGACCCAACAAAGGCAACCACAAATAGTGCATCACTTTTAGTTCCAAACAGGTTGCTCAGAGTAAGTCACAGGCAACATCTGTCATGGATCTGCACCAGAGTCCTTACCAAGAAACCCCAGAACCAAAACACAGTAAGTGGCTAACTTAAAGACAACATCAAAGCAGCATCTAATTAGCTTCACAAGCATCATATCCAAAGGAAGATCTCAACAGGCACCAGATCTGATTAGAGTAAATTCTGCTTCTCGTGGTCACCTACAGCACATTAGCTCATACATTATGAATAGGATTGGTCCTCACAGTCAATCAGCCTGAGAGTCAAACACATGTATGAATGGACAATAGCAATCAAGATTCAATTAAAACATAATCCACACAAGAAACATTCCTATATCACTCAATTCAATGGTGACCAAGGAGACTATACCATTAGATCCCAGAGAACATCTATTACATAAAGCTATTCTTCCAAGACTAAGAGTCATAGAAAATCTATATAATACATAAAAACAAACACAGAAAAGTAGCCAAAATGGGTAGACACAAAAACATGCCCCAAATGAAGGAACAGAAGAAAGCTAAAAAAAAGAAAGAGCTGAATGAAATGGAGGCAAGCAATCTACCAAATATAGAGTTTTTTTAAAAAATCGTTACAAGGATGCTTACGGAAATTGATGAAAACTACAACAGCATGAAAAATACACACACAAAGATAAAACAAAACAAACAAATTAAAAAACTTTGAGGCAATACAAAAGAACCAGTCAGAAATAGAGAATACAATATCTGAAATAAAAAGTATACTAGAAGGAATAAACAGTAGGTTGGATGAAACAGAGAGTCAAATCAGCAATTTGGAAGACAAGGTAGCAAAAAAACCCCACCCAATCAAAGCAACTAAAAAAAAAGAATTTTTAAAAATGAAGATAGTTTAGAATGAAGAAAATAAAGATTGGGGCAGAAATAAATGACATAGGCTAAAAAAGTAATAAAAAATAGATGAAACCAAGAGCTGGTTCTTTGAAAAGATAATCAAGATTGAAGACCCATTAGTCAGACTCATCAAGAAACAAAGAGAGAAGACCCAAATAAATAAAATCAGAAATGAAAGCAGTGAAGTAACAACTGACACCACAGAAATACAAAGGATTATAAAAATATACTATGAACAAATATATGCCAACAAGTTGGACAATATGGATGAAATGGACAAATTTCTAGAAAAATACAATCTTCCAAAATTCAATCAGCAAGAATCAGAAAATCTGAATAGGCCAAAAACAGCTGAGGACATAGACGTGGTCTGGACAGCTTAACAGGGGAGTTTTATCAAACATTCAAAGAACAACTAACACCTGTCCTCCTCAAACTATTCACACAAAAAATCCAAGAGGAAGGAACACTTCCAATCTTTTTTTATGAGGCCAGAATTATCCTAATTACAAAACCTGATAAAGACAGTACAAAGAAAGAGAACTACAGTCAATAGCCCTGATGAAGATAGATGCTAAAATTCTCAACCAAATATTAGCAAATTGGATCCAGCAATATATTAAAAAGATCATACACATGACCAAGTGAGCTTTATTCCAGGGATGTAAGACTGTTACAATAGTCACAAATCAATAAAGGTGATACATCACATAAACAAATTGAAAGACAAAAATCACATGATCATATTAATAGACTCAGATAAGTACTTGACAAAATCCAACACCTATTTTGATAAAAACTCTCAGCAAAGTGGGAACAGCGGGATCATATCGCAACATGATAAAGGCCACATGTGATAAACCTACAACAAATATCATACTCAATGGGCAAAAACTAAAGAACATTTCCTCTAAGAACAGAAATAAGACAGGGATATCTGCTTTCACCACTTTTACTCAAAATATTACTGAAAGTCCTTGCCACAGTGACCAGAAAAAAAGAAATAAAAGAACCCAAATTGGAAAGGAGGAAGTAAAATTCTCATTATTCACAGATGATATGATATTGTAAATATAAAACCCTAAAGAATCCACCCAAAACTACTAGATTTAATAATTGAATTCAGCAGTGTTGCAGGATACAAAATTAATACCCATAAATCAATGTCATTTTCATACACCAATAATGAATTGTCAGAAAGAGAAACTAAACAAACAATACCATTTACCACAGCAATAAAAAATTAAGATACTTAGGAATAAACTGATTCAAGGAGGTAAAAGACTTGAAAACTATAGGACATTGAAAAAAAAATAGAGGAAGATATAAACAAGTTGGAAGAACATATCATGTTCATGGATTAGTAGAATTAACATAATTAAAATGTCCATACTACCCAAAGCAAACTACAAATTCAATGAATACCTATTAAAATACCAATGGCATATTTCATAGATCTAGAACAAATACTTTGAAAATTTACATGGAACCAAAAAAGACCCAAATAGCTGCACAATCTTGAGAAAGAAGAACAAAGTTTGCGGGATCACAATACCAGATATCAAGTTATACTACTAAGCCATTGTAATCAAGAGAGCCTGGTATTGGCACAAGAACAAGCATATAGATCAATGGAACAGAATGGAGTTCCTAGAAATTGACCCAAGCCATTATACTCAATTAATATTTGACAAAGAAGGCAAGAACATACAATGGAGTTAAGACAGTCTCTTCAATAAATGATGTTGGGACAATTGGATAGATACATGCAAAAAAAATGAAACCAGACCACCAACTTACATCATACACAGAATAAACTCAAAATGAATTAAGTATTTACATGTTAGGCTTAAAACCATAAAAATCCTGTAAGAAAACATAGGCCATAAAATTGCAGACATTTCTCTAAGCAATATATATTTTTATATAGTTCCATGGGCAAGGAAAACACACACAAAAAAAATTTAAAAAACTACATCAAACTAAAAAGTCTTTGTACAGCAAAGGAAACCATTAACAAAATAAAAGTCAAACCACTTAATGGAAGAACATATACACCAATGATACATCTGTTAAGAGGTTAATTTCAAAAATTGATAAAGAACATAAAAGTCAAAAGACAAATAAAACATCAATCAATCCAATTAAAAATGGGCCAATAAACTGAATACACATTTCTCCAAAGAGGAAATACAGATGGCTATTAACCGTATGAAAAGATGCTCAAGTCTCTAATGTAAATTTAAATCACAATGTGATATCACCTCACACCTTTCAGAATGGCTATCATCAATAAATCAACAAATAACAAGTGTTGGTGAGGATGTGGAGAAAACTCATGCACTGTTGGTGGGAAACCAGACTCTTGGAAATCACTATGGAGTTTCCTCAAAAAATTAAAAATGGAACTGCCTTTTGACCCAAGCAATTCTACTTCTGGGAATATAATCAAAGAAACTGATGCACTGATTTTAAGGAACATACACACCTCTATGTGCATTGCAGCATTATTTATAACTAGAGGCCTGGTACACAAAATTCGTTCATGGGTAGGATCCCTAGGCCTGACCAATCAGGGTCTTCCTTCCCTGGCTGCCAGTTGCCAGCTGGGGTCTTCCTTTGTTCCTCGCCACTCCCTGGTAGTCAGTGCACATCATAGTGAGTGATAGAACTCTCAGTATACTGGTAAAACTCTAGAGGGACTTTGCATATTATAAAAATAAATAAATAAATAAATAAATATATATATATAGTAGCCAAGATTTAGAAGCAGTTCAAGTGCCCTTCAGTAGATGGATAAAAAAGTGTGGTACATTTACACAATGGAATACTTCTCAGAAGTAACAAGGAACAAAATCTTACCCTTTGAGACAACATAGATGGACCTGAAGATCATTACGCTAAGTGAAATAAACCAGTCAGAGAAACACAAGTACCATATGATTTCACTTATATGTGGAATCTAATGAACAAAATAAGCAAACAAACAAAATAGAAACAGACTCATAGACCTGGAGAGAGCAGACTGACAGCTGTCAGAGGGGAGGGGGCTGGGAGAGAAAGATAAAGGATTTAAGCAAAACAAAAAACACTTATACAGACAACATTACAATGATTACCAGAGAAAAAAGGAGATGGTAAACAAGGAGTAAATGGTGATGGAAGAAGACTTTAACTTGGGGTGGTGAATATGCAATACAATATACAGATAGTGTACTATAGAATTGTACACCTGAAACCTATATAACTTTTTAATCAATACCACCCCAATAAATTGAATACATATTTTTTTAAATAAAAAGTTTATAAGACAACAATGAGGTACTATCTCACACCTGTAAGAATGGCTATCATCAACAAATGACAAATGCTGGAGAGGATGCAGAGAAAAAGGAATCCTCTTGCACTGCTGCTGGGAATGCAGACTGGTGCAACCACTATGGAGGAGAGTATGGCATTTCCTCAAAAATTTAAAAATGGAACTTCCATTTGACCCAGTGATCCCACTTCTAGGAATATATCCCAAGAAACCAGAAACACCAATCAGAAATAATATATGCATCCCTATGTTCATAGCAGCACAATTCACTATAGCTAAGATTTGAAAATAGCCTAAGTGCCTATCAATAGATGAATGGATTAGGAAACTGTGGTATGTCTATACAATGGAATACTACACTGCTGTAAAAAAGAAGGAATCTTTACCATTTGCAACAGCATGGATGGACCTGGAGAGCATTATGCTAAGTGAAATAAGCCAATCAATGAAAGAAAAATACCACATGACATCACTCATTTATGAATAATAAAGATCATTATAAAAGACCATTATAAACAAAAATAGGTACAGAAGCAGAGCAGCATCAAACAGACTGTTAAACTACAGCAGAAAGGTAGGGAGGGTTGGGGTGAGGGGTGGGGGATAAGAGACCAATCAAAGGACTTTTATGCATGCATATAAGCATAACCAATGGACACAAAACACTGGGGTGTAGGGGAGGCTGGTGGAAGGTCAAGGGAAAAAAAGGAGACATATGTACTACTCTTTGTAATATTTTAAGCAATAAAAAAGTTTATGAAAGGATGAAAATATTCTACTGGTATTTGCCTCATATTGCCTGCTTTTATTTATAAAACTTTTTCATTTGTAAGTAATACTGATAACATAATGTCTGCCAATAAAATTTTGATATTGTAGAAATGTATTGAAATGACAGATATTTAAATCAATGTTTACAGAGAAATACCTTCAGTGCTATTAAAAATATTTCTCTTTGATTTTTCATGAAAAATTTTTTATTAAATGCTAGAGGCCCAATGCACAAAATTCAAGCAAGGGGCTTGGCCCTCACAGCTCCAGCTGCCTCAGCCAGCCCTCACAACATAGGCTGGCCTTCACTGCCCCTTGCAGCTCCGGCTTTGTCGTTCTGCTGTTCAGTCTAATTAGCATATTAACTCTTTATTATATAGGATTCCTCTTTCCATATATAACATAAGGAATTTTCTTAGTTGTGAATTTGGGTCAGTAACATCATTTTTTTAGTTAGCTTATGAAATAGTCATTGTCCAAATAAACAGTCTGCCTTTTACATAGGCCCCTTTTTTGACTCCCAACCACAGGCAATTATAATTGAAAGAATTCAACATGAAAGGATTTGATACTTCTATGACAATTTGGTTGTTAGGATAAATGGAGAAGTTTTAAAACAGATGTTTATATTTCTGCTTTTCTTCAGACATAACAAATCTTTTAGTAAATTAGATTTTAGATCAGTCAATTAATCAAGCAAATCAACTATCTAATCTAATAAAAGCGTAATATGGAAATTGACGATTTCTATGGGACGCCTAAGCCACACCCACCAGCCAAGCCAAGCCCACCAGCCAATCAGAGCGGCTGTATGCAAATTAACCCAGCCAAGTTCGAGGCCGGCAGCCAGGAGCAAGCAGCAGCAAGTGCGACTGGGGACAGCGGGGGCAGGGGCGGGGTAGGCATTGGGAGCAGCAGCAGTGGTGGTGGAGGAAGGGGCAGGCATTGGGAGCAGTGGCAGCGGTGGGGGGGGGCAGGCATCAGAGGGTGTCGCAGCAGGGATGGGGGTGGGGAGGGCATCTGCAGGCCAAGGGGAGCAGCAGGGGGCGGGGCAGGTAGCGCCAGATGCCACTGAGGATCTGGGCCTCCCATTGGGGTCTGGGAAGGCAGGGCAGGCAGTGCCAGATGCCACCCATTGGGTCCAGGCCCCAGATCGCAACAGGGGATATGGGGCGGGCAGACCAGACATCTCCCACAGAGTCCACTGCCAGTGGGAGCCTCCCATCGGGGACTGGGGAGGCAGGGCAGGCAATTCCAGACACCACCCACAGAGATCGGGCCCCAGATCGGGGATGGGGATGTGGGGCGGGCAGCACCAGACACCACCAGTGGGGTTTGGCCTCCAATCTGAGACCCAGGGAGCAGAGCGGGCAGTGCAGATGCTGCCGTGGGGTCTGGGTTCTGATCAGATTCCCAGGGAGGAGTGGTGGGCAGCACCAGACACCACCTGAGGAGGCAGAGCAGGTATCATCAGGTACCATCTTAGGGTCCAGGGCTCAGATCTGGGACCTGGGGAGGCAGAGTGGGCAGTGCCAGACAAGGCCCGTGGGGTCCAGGCCACCGATTGGGGGTGGGGGATGCGGGGCAAGCAGCCCAGATGCCATCGGGAGTCTAGGCATCCCATGAGGGACCAGGGAGGTGGGGCACGTAGCACCAGATGTTACCCATGGGGTCCTGGCCCCAGATCGGAGATGGGGAAGGCAAAGCGGGCAGCACCAGATGCTGCCTGCAGGGTCCAGGCCCTGATCAGGGACCCAGAGAGGCAGGCAGGCAGTGCCAGACGCCACCCGCGGGGTCCAGGCCCCAGATTGGTGACAGGGGAGGTGGGGAAGGCAGCACCAGACACTACTCAGGGAGGAAAACTGAAACACATGCCCTTAACGAAATTCAGGAGTTATTCATATTACATGGAATGAAATATTCACATTTCAGACTTCTGGACTGTCCTTTATTAATGAATACAAATACATGTGATGAATCATATAGCAACAACAAGCAGAGGTTTTCATAAATTCTATGAATGATGAATAGTTGGCAGCCTTTCAGCCATCAAAGATCAAACTGTACACCCAGATGCTTTTTCTTGGATGGTCCAGGTGGTAGTGGAAAAACATATCTTTATAAAGTTTTAATACATTATATTAAAGGTCGTGGTGGTGCTGTTTTACCCACAGCATCTACAGGAATTGCTGCAAATTTACTTCTTGGTGGAAGAACCTTTCATTCCCAATATAAATTACCAATTCCGTTAAACGAAACTTCAATTTCTAGACTCAATATAAAGAGTGAAGTTGCTAAAACCACTTAAAAGACCCAACTTCTTATTAATGAATGCACCATGGCATCCAGTCATGCTATAAATGCCATAGACAGATTACTGAGAGGAATTATGAATTTGAATGTTGTATTTGGTGGGAAAGTTCTCCTCAGAGGGGATTTTCAACATGCTATGCGATCGGCCATAGTCCAAACAGGTTTAAAGTACTGTGATGTTTGAGGATGTTTCAGAAAGTTGTCTCTTAAAACAAATATGAGATCAGATGATTCTGCTTATAGTGAATGGTTAGTAAAACCTGGAGATGGCACACTTGATAGCAGTTTTCATTTAGGAATGGATATTATTGAAATTCCCTGTGAAATGATTTGTAATGGATCTATTATTGAAGCCACCTTTGGAAATAGTATATTTATAGATAATATTAAAAATATATCTAAACTTGCAATTCTTTGTCCAAAAAAATGAACATGTTCAAGAATTAAATGAAAAAATTTTGGACATACTTGACGGAGATTTTCACAGATATTTGAGTGATGATTTGGTTGACTCAACAGATGATGTTAAAAAGGAAATTTTCTCATCGAATTTCTTAATAGTATTACTCCTTCAGGAATGTCATGTCATATATTAAAACTGAAAGTGGGTGCAATCATCATGCTATTGAGAAATCTTAATAGTACCAGATTTATTGTGAAAAGATTACAACCTTACATTATTGAAGCTGAAATATTAACCGGATCTGCAGAGGGAGAGGTTGTTCTGATTCCAAGAATTGATTTGTCTCCATCTGACACTGGCCTCCCATTTAAATTAATTTGATGACAGTTTCCTGTGATGCCAGCATTTGCAATGACTATTAATATATCAGAAGGACAAACTCCAGACAGAGTAGGAATATTCCTACCTGAACCCGTTTTCGCACATGGTCAGTTATATGTTGCTTTCTCTCGAGTTTGAAGAGCATGTGATGTTAAAGTTGTAAATAGTTTATCCCAAGGGAAATTAGTCAAGCACTCTGAAGGTGTTTTCACTCTTAATGTGGTATACAGGGAGATATTAGAATAAGTTTAATCACTTTATCAGTCATTATTTGCATCAATGTTGTTTTTATATCATGAGTTTGTTGTTATATCATTTTATTGTTTGTTTATTAATAAAATTATGTATTATTTTCATATTCATTGTACTCATTTCCTTTTATCTCTCACACTTTTATTATAGAGAAAGGGCAAATAGCAATATTAAAATATTTCCTCTAATTAATTCCCTTTTAATGTGCATGAATTTTGTGCACTGGGCCACTAGTTTTTAATAATTTTTGACAAGATAAATTATATACTTTAGAAGTAAACTTGGCAATTCTAATGTTATAAAGGCAATTACTAAATATGTCTTTGGCTAATACATAAAATGCTAATTGTTTTTACATATATTATCTAAATTTTACAACAAAACTATGAGGACTAATTAATACCATTCTCTTTTTCCAGTGATAAACCTGAAACTTACACAGAATAAGTAACTAAACTCAAAGAGTTGGTATATAGAGGAGCTAAGATAGTAACCCCAAAATGCATGACTTCAGAATTCAAGTATATACCATAATCACAAAATCACATTTCCTTTCAATTTTTTATTATATATTTAATTTCAGCAGTTTTAAGGCTTGGTAGATATACGTCAAATATAATTTTCCTGAATGTTATAGGGTTGATAATTTTATTATTCTTAATTGACCAATTGAACTAGTAAGACCAAGTAAGAGTGACCTCATTAAAAGCACTCAGAAGAACCTTTGCAATATTTGGGATTAATTTGACACGGCATCTAAGAAAGTTATACATCTTTTACAGTGACACAAAGAATAGTGTAAAATTCTTTGCAAAATTCTCAAGTTCTCTGGATTTCCAAAGTATCTGCAATTATTTCATATTATGTATTTGTAGTTGATTTTCTTCAAAAGTGGTTTCACACTAGTAAAAATTCAAAAGCTATTAAGCAACACACGAGTCTGTAATTTTGCTCTATGCTGTTTTAAGATTGCTTTTCAAATTGATACGTAGTATAATTTACCACTGTGGTGAGGGTTACTAGTCTGAAAGTTTGTGTTCCCCCAAAATTCATATGTTGAAATCCTAATGTCCAAGGTTATGGTATTAGGAAGTGGGCCTTTGGAAGTGGTATTAGTGCTCTTATGAAAGAGGTTTTAGAGAGCTCCCTCCACCATGTGAGGACAGAGTAAGAAGTTGGCAGTCTGTAACCCAGAAGAGTGCCCTCATCTGTTCATGCTAACACCCTGATCTTGGACTTACAATCTTCAGAGCTATAAAACATAAACTTCTGTTATTTATAAGCTACCACATCTGTGGCATTTTGCTATAGCGCTCTGAACAGACTACAACAGTGATTTTAAAACATGTTTCTATATTCATTCACTGTCCTCCCATGGAGATACAGGGTTTATGAAATCCTTTTCAAGAATTTGGACTGGCATTACTAACTCAGTTGTAACCAATCAATGTGGCATAATTTACATAGGGTGCCTTCTGAGGTTATATCAGAAAAGACCATGCACTTTCTCCTGGATCTCTTAAGATGCTTGCTCTGTGGAAGCCATACATCAAATGATCACTCTGAGCTCACAATGCTAGCTGACAAGGCATGTGTAAGTGTGTCAGTTGATGACCACAGGTGAACCCCGTCAATAACTGGCCATGTAAGTGAGCTTTCTTGGATGTCCAGCCCAGCCTAACCTTCAGATAACTGCAGGATCAGCTAACAACTGACAGCACCTACATAAAAAATCCCAAGTCAGAACTATCCATGCAAACCCTTTCCAAATTCCCTAAACCATAATGGATTTAGCTATTAATTTTTAGAGTAATTTGTTCTATATACTTAATTACTGGAAATCTGTGATTGACTCAAAGAAGACGTTCTTATTAGGCTGGGGATGACTGGTGTGCTTGGATGTTTGAAAACTTCAGTTTTTCTAGAAGAACTTGAGTTGTTATGGTGATATTCTGTGTGTCCAAGGTAAGGTCCTGCTGATCTTTGGACCAAACCAACTAAGAGTTTTAGGCACAATTTACCACCAGAGCCAACATGCTATATAATCTACAAGATATATAAGTGATGAAACATCAACTTTGTCACTTGAGTGTATGACTAGCTGTTATCTCTGAAGCCCATGAAGGGAAGGTCTGTAGGCAACTGGGCTGGTCATTACCTACAACAGCGAACAAGTTCAGAAAGATATAATTTCACATGTCTTCTACATATTCTTAAAATGTTTTGGCATATACTTGAAAAAAATTACTTGATATTTCTTCTTTCTGGCTTACAAATTAATCCATCATTTATATCCTTATTTATTCAGTCATTCAACAAATGTTTACTGAACATCTATGCCAAGACCAAAACCCTGCTTCTTAACACTTCCCATGAGTCTAGATGCTCAGGAGTATGCTTTTTATTCAATCTGAAGGATACAATAAAATACTAGTAGCTGCCCTTGGTTGTTTTGGGGAAAAGTAAATGTAATTTCTCTATTACACTACAGATACATTGTCTGCAAAAGGAAAATGACCTTTAACTCTTCTTCACAATCATTTTTTGTTTTCACATTTAACTTTTTACCCTTTTCATCCTCCTTAGCAGCTTGAGACACAAACTGAGATGACCTAAAGTTTTATTTTCCAGAGATATCAAATACTATTAAATGTAAAGTCTTGCCTTCAAATTTACAAATATACCTGCATCTTAACCCACCCATCACACTGTCCCCTTCTTTGTTACAATAGATTGTGTCCTTTCCCTTTCTGAGGATAATCCCTCCACTGATGCTCTGATCTTAACATTTTTTGATTCATCATGATCCATGTACTCAGTATTAACCATGTCCTACCTGTCTTGTATGCCTAATGTCTTATCCATTGGCTCAGTACTATTGATATTAACTTTTGTCATGCTGGCCCCTTGTTAATAAAACAAATAGAATTTAAAACATATTTATCTCATTTTCCACCATATTGCTTGCCTCTCTCCCTTTGTTCTTCTGTCTCTCTTTATCTCCCTATACACACACACCCACTCTCTGAATATGTTTTTTTCTCACTCATGGTTTTCATTTCTCTGACTTCTTTTAAACTTCTTATATTGCTCTACCAGAGTTACATACTGTGAAATTCATTTTTTTTTCAGTAAAGTTACTACAAATTTGCATTTTTCTTGGATAATAGCAATAATGCCCCATTGACCTTTGCACCCTCTGTTCCACTTTATAAATCTTTCTCCACATTGAAGCTATAATGATATTTTTTAAAATGTAAATTGCATCATGTTAATGCTGCTTAAAACATTAGGGTCAATCTGCTGCTTTTAGGATAGGGTTCAAAATCTTTTTGGTTTACAAGGTCCTCTATTATCTGCTGCCTGCCAACATTTTCAATCTCATCTTTCTCTATTCCCCACCTTTTCCCCGCTCCCCAAGCTCTAGTGATATTTAACTTCCTGTAATGTAACATGTTCTTCTTTACTTTCAGCCTTCCTGCATACTCTTTTTTGCCTGCTGAAAGTCTTCTATTCTCTTTAGTCTTTAAGTTTCATCTTAGACATTAGTTCTTATGAAAATACACTCTAGCTTTCAAAGCTAGTGGTTGATGTATTTCCAGTGATTTCCCATCTCACCATGCATTTCTCTATCATAGCACTTATTGCACTGTATTTAATTCCTCCTTTACTTGTTTGTGTTTTCTAGTGCATCCCTTTACTGCTGACAAATCCAGGACTAATGTTTAAATAAGTAAATGAGTAAGATACTCTATTCACAAATAATACATTCCAAATGGTCTAAATATTTAAATGTACAAAACAAATTTGTTAAGTAGCTAATAAAGAATAAATATTCATTTGTTTAGGCAAGGGAAAGCCTATCAAAGCTTACAACAAAGGTATAAACTATAAAGTGATTGATAGATCAATCAGCATTAAATACAAATATGTCACAGTAATACACCACGACCATAACAACTTTGGAAGCCAGATAACAAGCTGGGGGGAAATATTTACAAGATTTATAAAACAAGTGATAAATAGCCATAAAATTTAAAAATTCTTAAATATCAATATGGGAAAAACAATCCTTTAATCTAGAAAAGCCCATCACAACATGAAGATACAAATTATAGAAGAAACACATATGACAGATAAATGTATGCAGCCAACGCCTGTGATACCTATTGAGTGCATATAATTGTCAGGCATGTTGTAAATACTTTAAAGTGTTAACTTATTAAGCCTCAAAACAAACTAATAAGTTAAATGCTGTTAGTATTCTCTTACTTATCTTATAGATGAGGACTTTCTAATGCTTCTATATTGAAAGTAATTTCTTCAGTCAAAAATTAATATGATAAAATTTAAGAAATAATGTGATGAAATTAATAGTATAAAATTAATGAGATTGCATTTAAGATTTTATTTCTGGTTTTAATTTATACTCACTTGGCTTTGACTTCCTCTTCTGTAAAGCTAGGCTTCTAAAATATACCTCAAAGCCCTGACTGGTTTGGCTCAGTGGATAGAGCATCGGCCTGCAGACTGAAGGGTCCTGGGTTCGATTCTGGTCAAGGGCATGTACCTTGGTTGCAGGCAAATCCCCGGTAGAGGATGTTCAGGAGGCAGCTGATCGATGTGTTTCTCTCATCAATGTGTCTCTCTCATCGATGTTTCTAACTTTCTATCTCTCTTCCTTCTTCTCTGTAAAAAATTAATAAAAATATATTTTAAAATAAATAAATAAATAAAATATACCTCAAAGCTATTGTGAAAATTAAAATATTGAATAAAGTATCAAATGCATAAATAAGAACAAAAAATGTAAGTTTCCACTTCCTTGGTGTTTAAGAGGTCTTGGCATAATGCTTAAATCTGTTCAACCCATTTCTAAAATGTCCATAGGCAGTAGATTAGAATATAACCTTTGGACTATTGTGATGCTGAGGGTACAGTATACTGAAACTGCTGGGGATCTGGGCCAGGGCTGCTCCCATATAAGCAATCAGTAATTCAATTATGCTGCCTAACATACGGTCCACACATGGTTCTTGATCCACATGAATGTTGATTTCAAAGATGTCTGACCTGGAGGGTGCTGAAAGGTAACATGGATTTTCAGTGAGCAGAGCTAGTCAGAGAAGAATAGGTGATGCTTTTGTTCCAGGTGATGAGTTTAACTTGGAGCATGTTTTCAATGAGTGCCTCAGGTTCTCTGTGAAGATGGTCATTCTTCTCAGAAGGAGATGCCTGCGGAAGGTCTGCCAGAACATCTGGAGTTCAAGACATTGACCCAGTCCTAACAGATTACAGCATTAATTAGAAATCTCACACAGTTTCAGAGTAACCGGACATGGCAGGGTTATAAGTAGGTTCCAGTGACTCTCATGTACACTGGACACCTGCTTTAGATCACGCTGATAGAAAAGGAATCCTTGGGCTGGATTCTAACATGGATAAATCTCTCGACTCACATGCTGGTGGCCTGTGGTCTACATCCCATCTATCAGATACATCTGTTACATCTGACAGATATATTGTGCTTGGCTTACACAGTTTAACAAAAGTGAAAACTTACTTTCCACTGTTTGAACATTGGGAGATTTCATGGTGAAATCTGTGTTTTGGCTCTTCATGAAACATGGAAAAATCTGATAACATTTGGGCTCTCTTTCTATACAGCAAAAATTGGCTTAAGCTGAGTAACTGCTGCCTCCTTTAAGGCCATGAGGTCTTCAGTTGTCCATACTCTTCTCTTTCACTACCTAGTCTGCTTCACAATCAATATCTGTCCGGCCCTTTAGTGATTCATTACGATTTCTGCTAGTTCATAGTGTTTCCTGCTACCTGGGGGAAATCAAAGGCTGTTAAGACAGATGAATGGGTATTTCAGGCTGATGATGTACCCTTTGGTTTAATCACACGGTTTCAAAACAAAGGGTTAAATAGAGATACAGTTTGCAGGACTACAAACTCCTCTGGCTTACTGCTCTCCCATGTGTGTAAGAAGTGGTAGAGAAGCAATTAGACGTTAGAAGCAATTGAAATTAGAAGTTCATTAAAAGTCAATTTAAAAAAAAATAAAGCACTCTGCTCTCTCACAATCAGGAATGGTTTAGTGAAAATAGTAATTAACAGAGAAAGTAACTTATATGTTAGATGTGAGTGTGAACGCAACTTATGTGCAAGATGTGTGAATTTCTAAATAGCATTTGAACTCAATAGGCCTCAATATTCCTATACGTAAAAAAAGCATTTGAAATAGAGACACTCTAAGATCTGTTTCACATCTCCTGTTCTATTATTCCATGCAAAGGCTTGTTGTCCTTTATTATGAGCTATTATATTCTCAACAGTGTCTAGCCTCCTAGCTCTTAAAGGAAGATATGTGGAGATTATTCTGCATCAAACCAATACAGTGGCTTTCTGAGATGTTTTCCTGTGAAAAAAAAGAACATTACCAAAGCAAGCTCGTCATCTGGAAATCTAAGTCTATAGCTTTCAATAAAGAAATCCATGAAATTTAGTAGATATTTTTCAGCATTAGTTTCCGATGTCAAATACCAAGACCTGTTTCGGTGCTTATTTTATATTTGCCATAAATCAGGTTTTCTAACCAGGTAGTTTCCATCCAGAACATGTTTGTTAGCATTTTTTCTTTGCACAGCACTCACAATTTTCTTCTATTATGGCAAGGGGAACAAAACATTGCATAGGTTGTGTTTATTGTTTATCATAAATGTGCTGAGAGCTGTAATTTCTATTTGGTCTTTTACAAGACACCATTTTTGTTACAGCAAGAAAATATACATTTTAATGCTCTCTAGATAAAACTTTTGCTCCAAATCTACACCAGAAGTAATCTAAGATTTATTGCCCAAGGTCTAACATTATGTATGACTTTCCCAGTAGGTAATATAGTAGGACTGAGGCATCAGGTAACTTCCAGCATTTAAATCCAGCTGTACACCATCCTGAAGTTAGAAAATTGTGCACATTACTCAATAACTCTGCGACATTTATCCTATTGTGAATTAGAGTGATGCATAATATATTTGCTGATTTATAAATTTCTATGAATTTTACATAAGATAATATATTAAAGTGTTTAGCTCAGAACTAATATTGATAGTTAATAATAACAATACTGCTAAATTGCTACTAAATACAAAATTATACACACTTATCAATTAAAATGCATTTACTTCTGATAATTGTCATCAATAGATGTGTCCAATATATTACTCCACCTCTTTCAGCATCTTCCTCAACTTTCCTTAAATAACTCCATGCCATCTGGCACCTTGCTATTCAAAACTCTCTAGTGGTCAGTCCACATTATAAATTATGCTAATCAAATCATCTTGCATAGTCAATGAACCAATGACAAGCATGAAGAAAGCTGATGATTATTATTGGCAAACACTACTGACTTTGAATGAAATTATAAAAAAAAAAGATAAAGAGTTTAGTATAGAAAAAGGTTTAGTATAGCTTCGGTAACTTTACCTTGAACAGAAAATTTGAGGCAACAATCCTTTGTAATTTATCTGATGATTTCCAAAAATCTGATGATTTCCTTAAGTCAAAGAAGAATTAAATAAACAGAGATATTCTATGTTCATGGATAAAATACTCAATATTTCAAAATGTCAGCTATTCCTGGATTGATCTATATATTCAACACAGTGAAATCACTGAAACAGGATAAAGAGCCCATAAACTTACCCATGTAATTCAATTTTTTTAATAAAGGAGCAAAAGCAATACAATGGAGCAAAGATTGTCTTTTCAACAAACAGTGTTGAAAAAGCTGAACATCTATGTGAAAAAAAAAATCTAAACACAGTCCTTCACTCTTCATAAAATTAATTGAAAATGGTTCATAGACTTAAATGCAAAACACAAAAGTATAAAATTCTTAGAGGATAAAATATTAGAAAACCTAGATGACTTTGAGGATGGCAATAACATTTTAGAAACAAACAACAAAGGCATAATCCATTAAAAATAATTGATAAACTTATTTTCATTACAATAAAAAACTCCTGCTATGGAAAAGAAGATATGAAGAGAATGAAAAGTGAAGCCACAGAGTGGAGGAAAATATTTGCTAAAGATGCATTTGAGAAAGAATTTATCCAAAATATACAAAGAACTAAAAACGGAAGAATAAAAATATCAACAACCTGGTTTTAAAATGGGCAAAAGATCTGAATAGACATTTCATCAGAGAAGATATACAAATAACAAGCATATAAAAATGTTATTAAGGAATTGAAAATTAATATAATGATACATCACTTCAGATTTATACTAATAAAAGAGAAACATGCAAATTGGTCATCACTCCACTATATCCACCGGCCAATAGGAGTGAGTATGCAAATTAACCCAGCAAGGATGGCAGGTAAATTTGCATATGTAGGCACAGACTGAAGTCTCCAGCTAGAGTGAAGACTGAAGACTGAAGACTGAAGAGGCTTGACTTCTCTGCTGTGGCCGGAGCAGAGAAGCCTCCAGGCTTGGCTTTTCCACTGCAGCCAGAGTGAAGGTCTGGGTCCCGGGTGCCGGAGGAAACTGGTGCTGGCAGCCAGAGGAAGGAAGGCCTGTTGCATGAATCTCTTCATGCAACGGGCCTCTAGTTTATTATAATTGACAAAATCTAGAACACTGACAACCCTAAATGCTTTTGAGGATGTAGAGCAGAAGGAACTTTCATTTATTGATGGTGGGAATGCAAAATGTAATAGCCACTTTGGCAGACAGTTTGCCGGGTTCTTCCAAAACTATACAAACTATATGATCCAGCAATCATACTCCTTGGCATTTACCCATATGAATTTAAAAATTATGTGCACATAAAATCTGCATGTGAATATTTGTAGCAGCTTTATTAATAATTGCCAAAACTTGGACCAAGATGTCCTTCAGTGATTGAGTAGGTAAGTATACTGTAATATATTCAAAGAATGGAATATTATTCAGCACTGAAGAAAAATGGGCTATAAAGCCATAGAAAACATAAAGGAATATTGAATGTATGTTACTAAGTAAATGAAGCCAATCTGAAAAGGTTACATACCATATAACTCTATTTGACATTCTGGATCAGGCAAAACAATGGAGAAAGTAGAAAGGATTAGTAATACTAATTAGGTGAAATGGAGAGATAAATAGACAGATAACACAGTATTTTTAGGGCAGTGAAACTATTCTGTAAGACACTTCAATAGTTGATAGTTATCATTACACATATGTCAAACCCATAGAATGTATAATACCAAGAGTGAACCCAAATATAAACAATGAACTTTGGCTGATTAATATAAAGATATCAATCGTAAGAAATGTAGCAGGGTGTTGTCAGATATTGGTGAGGCTGTGCATGTGTGTATAGACAGCAGGTGTAACCTAGAAGATTTCTTATAGTTTGGTTGAAGACTGCCAAATTACATTGCAGAAAGTAGTTACAATTTTGCCTGGGAAGTCAAGGGCACATCTCCCTTGGGGCTGCTCTTTGAGGAATATGAGTGGGAGACTCATCAGAAATCAGATTCAGCCCTGGCCAGTGTGGTTTAGTTGGTTGGGCATCATCTTGTGCACCAAAGTATAGATGGTTTGATTCCTAGTCTGGGCACATGCCCAGGTTGCAGGCTTAATTCCTGTAGAAAGCATGCAGGAAGAAGTCAATCAATGCTTCTCTCTTTCTCTCCCTTTCTCTCTAAAAACTAATAAAATCTCTTTAAATAAAAAAAAATTAAAAAAAAAAGAAATCAGACTCAACCTCTGCCTCAACTGAAAAACAATGGCAATGGAAGCTTTGCTAGGTGTTGTAATTGCTTTCTTAATCAGCAGAATTGCTGTAGAAGTCCATGTAAGAGAACTTCTGTAATATAAAACTGGTTACCATAATTTTAAAGAGGGCTGGAATTTTAAAGACAGAGTGAAGCAAGAGAAATAATGTTTTGTATTTATTGTTGATTCTTTTGAAAAATCCTTACCAGAGGAAACATGAATTATATTTACCTAGGCCACTAAGGGACAGTAATACTTGAGGGAAATTTTTTATTCAGTTTTCTGAATATTAGACAGAAAAAAACACAATATCAGTCAACTTAAAAAGGGTGTAATTCAGGTATTTAACTTAAAGTAAGTTGACAAACAATATGTAGCAATTAGTTTTTCAAAGAACATCTCTTGGAAAGTATAATTATAGCAGCAAAAATTATAGAGTAAATATCTTAGAAAATTATTTCCTCTATAAAAGCAAGAGAACATTGGCAGAAACTGTAGGAATCAACTTTTTCAGAACTCTAGAACTTGGAGACTTGTAATAATCTGGAAAATATTTGTTTAAGAAAATTAAACTTCATGGCATTTTAATTTGCCCTATTACCATCCTTTCCCCCATGGCCCAGATCCACAAATAGCCTTGAAAACAAACATCCTGCAGTCATAGTGAAACCAACTGCTGCTAGCCAGTGCAGAAGAAATACGGGGTTGAAATGCATTCCAAGACCCATTCCCCAAAAAATGGCATTATTTGACCTGTCTAGTGATTCCTTGGAGATCCCACTAGCAAGCCTCTTTAGTTAGTCAGACCTAGAGGTCACCCAGTATAAACCATATTTTTTTTTCTGGGGGTGTTTATTAAAAAAAGTAACAATTTTTTAACATCTGAGATGATAAAAAAGAGTTGGGGCAAAAAGTAGACCAACCCAAAAGAAAAAAAATTGGGGAATGAGTTGTTCATAGAGGACTTCGAAAAGATCTGGTATATTTTTGGTAATCTAGAAAGGTACATGCATGTGTAGGGCTGTATGCATTCTCAGGGCTCTCAATATGTTTAGGAAAAAACCTAAGAAGGTCATAACCACTCATCTTGCTGACCTTGAGGCACTGTGCAAGCAGGAAGTGGTCTGACTGAATATCAAAGGTATGCTTCAACACATATACAGAGCACCTTAGCAAAGACTTACAGACTAATTGGTCTCAGGAATCTAAGGAAATCTCTGACCAATCATCAGCTGACCACTAAACAAACTGAGCAGAAATTTCAGAGTCTATACATAAAAAAAAATACAGATTTCACAAAATTAGTTCAGAAAATTTACTAAATAAATAATAAACTATGGGAAGGGAGTGGAATTTAATTTCCATAGTTACAACATTATATTACTTAAAATATCCAGTTTTCAACAAAAAATTATGAGACATACAAAAAACAAGAAAGTATGGCTTATAATGCAAAACAAAACAAAAACAAAAACAAAACAAAAACTAATAGAAATTGTCCTGGTAAAGTTTGGATGTTGGACTTACTTAACAAAAACTTTAAATCAGCTATTTAAAATATGTTCAAAGAACTAAAGGAAACTACATCTCAAGAACTAAATAAAAGCAGAATGATTTCTCATTTAATATAGAATATCAACAAATATATATAAACTAGAGGCCCAGTATACAAAAATTTGTGCACTCGGGCAGGGGGGGAGGTCCTTCAGCCTGGCCTGTGCCCTCTCGCAGTCTGGGAACCCTCTGGGGATGTCCACCTGCTGGCTTAGACCCGCTCCCCCGGTGATTTGGCCTAAGCTGGCAGTCAGACATCCATCTTGCAGCCCAGGAGCCCTCAGAGCATGTCCACCTGCCAGCGGGGAGCAGGCCTAAGCTGCAGTTGGACATCCTTAGAACTGTTGAGGAGTCAGGAAAGGCTCCCACCACCACCGCTGTACTGGCAGCTGTCAGCTTGGATTGTGGCTGAGCAAAATTCCCTCTATAGGAGTGCACTGACCACTAGGGGCAGCTCCTGCTTTGAGCATTTTCCCCCTGGTGGTCAGTGTGTGTCATAGTGACCAGTCATTCCCAGTCATTCTGCTGTTAGGGTCAATTTGCATATTACTCTTTTATTATATAGGATAGAGGTGTGTTGCATGGGTGGGGGCTGGCTGGTTTGCCATGAAGGGTGTCCTGGATCAGGGTGGGGGTCCCGCTGGGGTTTCTGGCCAGCTTAGATGAGGGGCTGAGGGCCATTTTCAGGCTGGCCACAGTCCCTTCAAGGAAGAGGGTCCTGCTGGAGTGCCTGGCCATCCTGGATGAGTGGCTGATGGTTGTTTGCAGGCTGGCCACAACCCCCAGCCACCCAAGCTCTGAGTGCAGCTGGCTAGAAGTAGGTATCTGAGGTTTATTTATCTTTTATAATTAAAACTTTGTTGCCTTGAGTGGAGGCCACAGCCTGCCTAGGCAGGCAGCTTCCTCCATCGCTGGGGAAACAAAGCCTGCTGTTCGCTCTAGCTCTGTGGCTGCCAGCTGCCATATTGGTTGGATTAATTTGTGTATAGTCACTCTGATTGGCTGGTGGGCATGGCTTGAAATGTAGCAGAGTGACACAATTAGCATATTACTCTTTTATTAGATTAGACTAGAGGCCCAGTGCATGAAATTCATGCACTGGGGGAGGGGTCCCTTAGCCCAGACTGCCCCCTCTCATAGTCTGGGAGCCTTCAGGAGATGTCCTACTGGTGGCTTAGGCCCGCTTCATAAGAAGCGGGCCTAAGCCGCAGTTTGGCCTCCCTCTACGGGAGGTGACTGGCTGATCAGGGGAAAGCGCCATCCCCATCACCCTGATGCTACTGTCACTGCTGGGCATTGAAGTCACCAAGGTGTTTTCATCAACATGGACTCTTCACCACAAAAAAATGGCAATTTTTTTTAGGCATTTTCAGCTTATCTCTTTCATAGGATATGAAATTTTTTTCTTTCTTTTTTTATCCTCACCTAAGGATATTTTTCCATTGATTTCTAGAGAGCATGAAAAAGAGAGGGAAAGACAGAGAGAAACATCAATGTGAGAGGGACACTTCAATTGGTTGCCTCCTTCATATTCCCTGACCTGGGCCCCAGCCAGGGAGGAGCCTGCAACCTAGGTTCATGCCCTTGATCAAAATAAAACCCAGACCCTGCAGTCAGCAGGCTGAGGCTCTATCCACTGAACAAAACTGGCTAGGGCAGAATATGACATTTCTTAGCCCCTCTAGCAGCAGACCTTCATTTTTTCCTTCAGGGGTGAGGTGGAAAAATCCTAGATTACCTTCTTGAGTTCTTATTACCCAAGTTACCAAGAACACTGTGAGTGGCATATAGGGAGCTTAGCCAATGAGCAGTCAAAAAAAGTGTTTCCTCTGCAGCTCACTCACAGAGGTAGAACTGCTGGCATGCAGTCTTCCAGTGAGAGCGGGCCCCCCTGTGTGTTGTGTCTCTGCTCTGGGCTTGCCCCCAGCCCCAGCCGTGCCATTGCCACTGGGGCTGAGGGTGGCACGCAGTCCCCTCCCACCCATCTGTGCACACAGCCTTCTCCTGAGCTGGTCGTGACTATTATGGCATCCTGGATAATTTGCATATTACCTCTCTGCTCTCCGTGTGGCAGCTTGGGGAGCCAAATTCCCAAGCCACTCCACTCTCTGCTGGCTCTCCCTCTCTGCTCTCTGGTCTCTGCCCGCCCAGCACCTGTGTATGCAAATTAAGATGCCATCTTTGTTGGGTTAATTTGCATACTCATTCCTGATTGGCTGGGGAGCTTAGCAGAGGGAAGGTCAATTTACATGTTTTATTATATAAGATATATATATAGATTATAGAACCTACTAGATTATAGAACTAGATTATAGAACTAGATTATAGAAGCTACTAGAAATTCTAAAGTTAAAAACTTCAGGGACTAAAATAGTTTACTGGTGGGCTCTTTATAATGAGAAGTTCAACAGCATATTTTAGCAAACAGAATTAGTGAACTTTAAAATGGAAATTATCCATTTAGACAATGGAAAGAAAAATTAATGAAGAAAAATGAGAGTCTTGGGGACAGGATCAAACATGCCATCATTATGAAAATCTCAGGAGAGAGATAATAGGACAGAAAAAAGTGGTAAAAATCTAAAAAAACATTGATTTATACTTCTGAGAAGCTCATGAACTCACAGTAGGATAAATTCAGAGATCCACATCTAGACACATCATAAGAATATCTCTCAATGAAAAACTATAAATATTTATTTTTCACTTCTAAAATATCAATATATATTTAGTTTTTTTATGATGAAGAGTCTAAACACACTTAATTAGTAAGGCAAATGCTTCTGATGGTTGTAGTAGAGTATCAGAGCCAGAAATTAATTTTAAAATTAATAATGTAACAGATATGGTTTATTTTATGGTGTTTAATCTCTCCATTTTTTTATCTTCTTGTTCTTTTTTGTTAAAATATAGATTAAAGTGACATAATGGATCTGAAAGAAAATAGGAAAAGTTCACTAGAATATCAGATTCTTGCTCATAAAATTTCAGATGAGATTTGGTCACCAGGAAATTGTAATTAAAAGACTGATGTTGGCATTCTTCTCTCATGACACACTGTGACATTTACAATTACTTAATAAGTTTGGAATTGTAAGTTCAGTCTTCAAGAGAATGTTTATGTCCTCTTTAATACTCCTCTTAAATATGAGCAATGTTAGATGAATATTAATTATTTGGGTTGTTTTGCTTATTCTCAAAGTTACAGCCTTATTCAGATATGAAAAGTGAGGCTAGATACAAAATTAAAAAGAAAAACATTTTGAGCACATGCGGATTACTTTGGTATACAAGACATACAAAATCTCTATTCTAATAGAGATTACATTCCAGTGGGGAAGACAAAGCATAAACATGTAGTAAGATTTATCTACTCTAATAAAAGAGTAATATGTAAATTAACCATCTCTCTGAGACACCTAAGCCATGCCTACCAGCCAATCAGAATGGCTGTAGGCAAATTAACCCAGCCAAGATGGAGGTCATGGAGCAAGCAGCAGCAGGGGGGGCAAGCAGCGGTGGGGGCAGGGCGGGGCGGCAGCGGGGACGGCTGGTCGGGGTGTGGCATGAACCTGTGTGACCTGGACAAGGTCCCCAAGACCCTGGAGTTCTTCGAGCTGCTGGGGCCAGACTATGGGGCTGGCTGTGAGGTAGGCGTCTTGCTCCCCATGGAGCTTCTGGAGGGGTTCCCCGTCCATAGCCCTGTGGGGGCCCTGAGCTGGAACTCGGGCTCTTTGAGCTGCTGGCGGCAATGGGGGGAAGCCTACCATACCCTGAGCCCTGGAGCGCCCCGGGCTACTCTGTGACCAAGAAGCCATCCCTGGCTGTGAGAGGGCACAGGCCGAGCTGAGGGACCCCCTTGAGTGCACAAATTTTTGTGCACCGGGCCCCTAGTAAGAAAATAAGACAATTTCAGGTAGAGGTAAGTAGAACCAGATACATAATTTGTGGTATTCAACAAAAGTAAAAATGCAGAATCCTTGATTAAATATTATTCATAATTTCAAGATAGCAACAGCTAAAGCATGAACTAAGTGAGAGGCCATTTTATTCATAGGACCCTGTGTGACTGCATAGATGGCAGGCCCATAAAGCCAAACCTATAGATAAATGCTGGGAAATTATTTTGAAAGGTTGGGTAAAATTAGATGAGTTGATTAAAGAAAAACTTAGAATTTAGAGTTTAAATGCTTTAAATTAAAAATGCTACTCTATCCAAATAACTGTAAATGGTGTGTGTTTTACAAAGTAATTCATGGTATATGCAGCTAGCAAGACATAGTTTAAATGCATGTCTCCTAAAATTAATAAGATGTTGTAATTTTTAGGGAAATAAATTCAGCCTGTGAATTTAGTAAGTTCTGAGTGCCTTTTAAAAGCTAGCATTTGAAGCTGCTTTTGAGGATAAAATAAGATAATTTTAACACATAGTTCTAAAAACAGTGCCAAGAATATAATAAAAACTCAAAAATACTAATTATTAGTAAAGCAAGTGTCATCATTGCTGTTTAATTTTTTTAAATTTTGTTTTATTGCTTAAAGTATTACAAAGAGTGTTAAATAAGTCTCCATTTTTTCCCCTTGACCATTTAATTTCTTACAGATTTTCTATTCCCAGAAAAATTTTTACTTTCTTCTACCAGTATTTCTCTAAAGATATGTTTAAGTATTTTAAGTATTCATGGTACATCATCAAATCCTCCCTGGGTTTAAAAAAAAATAAAACAAAGAAATTCATTAGTACACTATTTTTGTTTTGTTTTTGGTAATTGACCATCACTGACATTATAGAATTCTTAGTCAACTACCAATGATTAACTAGATCTCCTCTGAAAGAATTTACTCGTCCACCTAGTTGTGGGAGATACATCAGACATGTCTTCTAACATGAATAATTACTTGTTGCAGTCTAATCACTTGTACAACCAAAAAGCAAGTCTCAATGCTAAGTGGGCTTTTGGATCTTGGAGGCAATATATTCCTCATTTTGGTGTGTTATTCTGACCTGCTTACTAAGTGACCCCAAAAATTGCTAGACTTGAGTGGAATCAAAAGAAAAGGATGCCATGTGACTAGCTGATTTAAAAACAAAATATTTTTAGGGGAAGGAGTAAACATTTAAAAAATTATATATAGTTAGAAAAAAATTCTAATTTTTTTTCACTACTGTTTTTTCTTCCAACTACTGTTCCCAATGTGTATGTGTATTTGCATCTATCAGCTCGAAGATTTTGGAAAACCTCACTGACACTTGAGCTTTTTGAGGACAATAACTTTATTTTTGTTTGTTTGTTTGTTTGTTTAAATCATGGTTAAGGAATAGACAAAAGACACATTTTCCTGCTGGGAATCTCAGATTTTCACAAGTTAGAGGAGTTATTTAAACTTCACAAATATTGACAGAAGAAGTTTTAATGTCACATCAGAAAGTCTGCCTATTTTAAGCAGAATCTCTGGGGCTTGCGGCCTGAAACCACAGCCAGGGGACTGGAGGTGAGGACATGGAACTAGAGAGAGATAAATGCTGCTGCCTCTTTGAATTCCCTGCACATAGAGTGTTGTCAACACTAGCGGAATGGCCCCTTCCATGGCAAGTGGAGAATGAAGGCCAAGAAGCAAGTTGCTGTGGATGAAGCACACTGTTTAAAGGTCCAGACAATCACTACTAGTATGCTTCCCTCATGTGACTTTTAAAAATGTAATTAAGGTACTAATGCATCATGGGTAATCCCTTAACAAGAACTGCTCTGGGAATGCACCCCTGACCTGTGGGGCTGCTCCAGATGTGCTAGCAATGCTTCTTTGGAAAGAAGTCTCTTTCTCATTTCCAAGGCTAAAATAATTGTGTTTTTTAATTCTCATAAACAAACAAACAAACAAACAAACAAATAGCTGGTCTCACTCTGTGAACAGGAGCTCACTATTGCACCTTGGTGTTCACAGCTTTCCTCAAATATGGGTGAATCCGGGCAAATGAAAATGTGTTTTGGTTATTCAGTAGGAAATCTCTGGGGTCTCCAATGATTGAAATGGACGTGATATGCTACAAGTGAAAATACTTAAGACTAAGCATGTAAAATATTAAGAGCCACCCTAGCTGGTTTTGCTCAATGGATAGGGCGTTGATCTGTGGACAGAAGGGTCCCAGGTTTGATTCTGATCAAGGCCACATGCCCAGGTTGTGGGCTGGATCCCCAGTAAGGGACTTACAGCAGGAAGCTGATCAATTATTCTCTCTCAGCATCACTGATGTTTCTACCTCTCTCTCCCTCTCCCTTCCTCTCTGAAATCAATCAAAATATATTTCTATTAAGAGCCTACCTCTATGACTCACTTTCCAATTCTAGTCCTTTATTAGCACTTCTACTAGTCCAACAGTGCTTGACATTTGTCATTATATTTTGAAAAAATTGCCATGAGAGAGACTTTTTCTTTTCCTTTATATATTTTTTTCTCACATGGTTCTTCCTAATAATAATATGAACTATTGTCTGTAGAAGCTTACATTGCTTCCAAATGAATGTGACCTTTCTATATGCCTTCAGGGAAACTGTAATAAAAACGTTTGATCTTTGTACCTTACTGTTCTCTATTTCTGTCTAAAAACCACAAAAGCTGATAACTTTTATTTAACACCTACCCTGTAATTTCTGTCCCAGACTAAGTCCAAACAGAGCAGCACAGTGTGAGTGGGTCCCGGTGTCATTAACATTTGAATTCCTACGGAAAAAAAATAATTGCTACTAGCTATATTTTGTTCTGTTTTGGTGCAAGGGTAAGTCTATAAACATTTCTCCAGAATCTAATGATCAGTTTTCATTTATTTTTTTCATGTGCAAATACCCACTGAATAATGTATGACATATACCAGGCGGGCACTAATAATGGATGAGAGTCGTCTCTGCATTCAGTCACAAGATTTAGAAAATAAATCTCGAAAAGTTGCCCAGTTTATGTTCTCTTTGACCAGGGGAACTATTCTGTCTTTTCTCATTTTTCATCTCCCATGTCTTTAACTACAACATTGAAAGATATGTGTTTCACCTCGCCCATGGTGATTAAAGAATTTTTAGTGTCGTTCTTACATCTTTTTTGTATAAATATTAGATACGTAATGAAAGGTCGTATATACACATTGAGCACTGAGAATGGTGTCTGCCACATGATAAGGCTATAATTCATATTCTCTATTTTATTGTCACAGTCCGTCAGTCACTTAATTACCACCAGAGCCTGTGGTAGAACTAGAGGGACTACTATAGAAAACATAGAAGATGGTGGTCCCATTCATGAGTGTAAGAGTGGTGAAAGAAGAAGAGTATGAGAGATGGAATAGTGTGAGATAGAAAGTGTTCTCAGAAGGATAAGCTTATTGAGTCCTTTATATGAAATCCCAGTGAGAAGCATGATACAGTCTGTGAATGATTTGCCTATATTTACAATCACTCAATTTAATGATATATAAGTATTTATTTTTATTTACTTCAGAATTAATTTCATTAGTAATATTAGGTAGATGATATTGCATATCATTTTGATATATTTTTGTTTTACAATAATCTTTTCAGATAAGTTTAGCATTTTCATGTAAGGAAACCAAGACTCAAATTCTTGCATGAGATGGCATGGCCTTTATTTAGTGCAGCTAACTCAGACCATCTCGCTACTATGCTGTGCTAACAGATCAAATTAAAAATTAATTTTGGCTTGTAGTACCATTGTTTAGTAAAAATTAGCAGAAATTTGAGGATTATGTTTTTAATTTTCTATATTTCTTTTAAAGTTTCATTTAAGTTTCAGTCATTGCCAACAATGGCTAACAGAGTAAAAGACTTAATGGGTGACTTTTTTGTTGTTATTATTACAATTCACAGTGATTATTGGAGCTTCTTTCTAATTTTTCCTTGTACTTATGCCCTGTATTAAGTATGCTATCTGTGCTTTTAAAATAAACTTAACTGACAAGTATTTTTTGCTTGTTTTTAATTTTGGTAGGTAGGAAGACGTTGGAGGAAGTGGGGAAAGGGAAATGATGATGATGCTAACAAGAAATTATGATAAATTTATTTCTGGCTCAGAAGATATATGTGGTATATCTTTGATATTTTATTCAAGGGGCTCAATAATGAAGTCATCAGCAATGAGAAGACCCTAAATTGGACAATTTGCAAGCAAAGACATAAAATTCATTTTATAAAATGGCACACAAAGTTTTAGTAGACCAGGTCTGGTACTTTCCCACCTTCTTTTTTATTATCCCTGAGAAAACTGGGGATGGTATTCTTGTTGAAAATACTCAAGAGAAATGGAATTAAAGTTTGTTGTATCATTTTCTTGAAATTAAATGTTCTTCATTCTCTTGTGATAAGAATGGTGGCAGATTTTTAGCTATATATTATGGTCTATTTTCCAAATGTACTTGGTGAAGGTTTGTGAAATAGAGACCACAGAGTAACTCAGGCTGTTTGTGGCTTCTCCAGCCATAGGCATTATACAGTATCTCAACTCCTCATGTGCCTGTGAGGTCTCTAAGCATGTAGTCATTTCCTGCCTCTTCTTCACGTGTTCATCGATGTTAGTGAGACATGTTTGATACAGAAAATTCAACTCAATCCATACAATGTAATAAAATATTATTTGGGTTATTGTGTTTGTTATCAAGCCTTCAGTGAAGAAAAAATAAAATTCTCAGAAGTAATCCAAATTAAGGTGGGAAAGTAAAATTTACAACAAAAATTATAGATTTTGACCTCTGGAAGGCACAAGTTGGTTGCAAAACTGATGACTTATACTTAATGGATTATTTTTCATTCGTTGTTATTAGCTTCCAAACTAAAACAGAAGCAGTTTTAAAAGACTTTATTCTATGAGCCTCAGCAAGCAGCATAGTTATGCCTTCAAAGCAGAGTCCATTTGTATTTAATGAGATAATAGGAATCATAGGCAATACTGTGACTAAATTGGGAAACCAAAAGATCTGTAGTGGTGAATCTCACATGAAGCTATCCAGGCAGAGAGATAATTTGAAATAAGTTGGCTCCAATTTAGAATCAATCACCAAAAACACATTGAATGCCTATTACGTGATTAGAGTAAATTGTCTAAAAGGGATATTTCCAAGTGTGCTAGGCCACTAACTTTAACTTAGAATTTATTTCTATAGCTTTATAATTCAACCTAAGACTTGTAAGTAAGAGAACTTACTGAAAATAATTTAAAAGAAAACTATCTACATACTGTAATTCTAATTCAATCATATGTACATATAAACTCTGACATATTTATCCATGATTATTTATTCCTTCATTCAATAAATATTTATTGATTATGTACCAGCTATTATTCTGAGTACTAGGGATTCAATAAACAAGATATAAAAATATATTTGCCTTGTTAAACTTATATTTTGTGGAACATACAGATATTAACCTGTGAGCATAGTAAATAAATACAGGAGATAGTTGGTGATGATATATATGATGATGGTGACACACCTAGAGTAAAGGAAAGGAGGCATTTTTAGGCTGGGATGTGTGTATCACTATCACTCCAGTTTTGGTCAGAGCTCAGAAAATGAACACAATGGTTGTAGCCACATTGTTATTGTTACTGCATTTTGGGGACATGGTACAGGCATAGAGGAGACACTTTAGATTTACTGGGTAATTGGGTGAATACATTTACTAAAGCAGCAAAATTAAGGTTGAATGTTTGTAGAATAACACAGTGAATAAAAGTACACATTTTGAATAAGAGTTCAAACCAATATCTCCATGGTTTGAGCTCTCCCTTTCTAATTTTACAATTGTATGACTTTGTTCCCTCATCTGTAAAGTTGGGCTTATAATTTCTTCCTAAGAGAAGTGATACACTAATTGAATAAAATATTGAAAGTAAGGCATTTAGAATCATGAAAAATACATTCAAAATCTTTGGTGAATAGCAGATACCATCGCTGTGTGTCCAGACACTCAATGAATTTCAGAAATGAAAACCTTTTGAGATATCACCCAACTCAGTCTAATCATTTTATAGAGGAAGGAAACTGAGTGCCACATAAGTGAAATGAGTTGTCCAAACCACAAAGCTAATCACGGAGGTAGATTAGACCCATTTACCAAATTCCAGAATAATGTGGCCATATTTGGACATTTATTAGTTCCTTCTTTATTTAAGAAAACGAAGAAGGGTAAGGCACAGTTTGAGCACACACAGCCTTCAAGAGCTCAACATCTAGTTTCCAAGTATTACTCAAAACTCAATTCCTACTCCTTACGTTGTGGACCTAGACTTGTTTTGTGGTCATCTCTTCTGCTGCAGAAATGTGCTATGCTATAATGCAATTAAAATGGAGATATAAATATGCCTTTAATATCTGAAATCACAAATATATCACATTAGAAATAAATTATTTTCCAAAAATGTGGTGTTGATATAATGTATTTATATTCACTGCAATGACAATTAATTAAAGCATTGATTCCTTTGTTCATCACATAAAATGATTTAACAAAAGAATTCCATTTCTCATGATCACAGAACTTTGCAGTTCTTTCTAATCAGGGGAACCAGAGTCAGACTCAGGTGAATGATGGGGAAAACATTCAATAAAACAGAGAAGGGAAGCAAAAATAAAGGGAAAGGCTGCTCCATTCCTCAGGATTCTTGGATATTCTAGTACTATAGACGAATTTGAAAAATGGTAGCATAGATCTCCAACTCACTAGATATAATGAAGACTTATGGTTTTTGTGACATTTTTTCCCCCATTGATTCCAAAAAGAGGACAGTTTGGGAATTTATTTTCCCCTATAATCTTAATTGCTTTCCTGGATTAGCTACCTGTAACAAAATTGAATAGAAATAGTGACAGCAGACATTCTTGTTTTTTCTTCACGTTAATGATCATGTCTCTAAATTTCACCAGTAAGTGTTATTTTTTCCAGCAGACTTTTCTTAAAACAACAAAAATGATTCTCTCAGGTCTGGAAGCCAGAAGTCTAGAATTAATGTGTGGCAGGGCCACACTTTCTCCAAAGGCTTGAGGTTAGATCATGTTCCTCGTTGCTTCCAAAATTTGTTTCAATTTATTTCATTCAATTATTTCATTTCTTCTTAGTTTATATTTAGGCCAGTGAGATTTAATGAATGTAATGATAAGAGATAGTGCTGTGAGTATCAATTTCAGACTATTTAAGAGTCAGTTGGACTTGGGCTTACTTAAATGGCAGCATCCATCGCCTTCTAGCTATTGACATTAGGCAAATAATTTCAACACCCTTCTTTTCAGGGACTTGAATTATAAAATACAAATTATAATTTCTATCTCATTAAATTGTTGTAAAAAATTAAATGAGATGAAGTTCTTGGAACCATGTCTAGAAAATAAAAATGATCATTGAACACATTTATAGCATTATTATAGTGCTTAAATATGGCAATATTAATAACTAAACTTTTGTTGATCTACTCAAAATAACTTAGTAAATAATTTGAATATATGTTGCTTATATAATATCATTATATGTATCTTTCCAAAACTTATTCTTTAATCAAATTATGTATATTTCTATTGTGTTAAAATATTGTTACCATTTTAATCATTTTTAAGTATACAAAATATATTCACATTGTTACGATTTCCTAAAGATTTTTAAATGGTATTCTCTATTTTCTTTCTATTACGACTTTGCCATACATTTTAAAAACAATGAATTTATGTTATTATCAAAAGACATTGTCTGTCAGAATAGTCATACAATTTACCTTTTACATTCTGGTAAATCACATATTTTTAATATATTTTATTGATTTCAGAGAGGAAGAAAGAGGGAGAGAGAGAGAGAGAAACATATTATTCCTCAGTGTATCTGCTCCACCCACAAGCCCATAGTATTTCTAAAAGAGCTGAGATAGTTTCTCGTCATTGATTTAGGTGGAGATATCAAATGTGTGCAAAATGAAGGCATGACAATTTATCATAGACCACATGAAAAGGTCACCTAATCATCGAATTTAAGGTAATCTTTCCTGAGAATGGCTTACTCTCTCCTAATGAACTCTCTTTGCTGGAAAAATTCCTACCTGAAGGGAAGGAAATATAAGAGACTGAAGAACTGGTGGAACACTACACAGCTATAAAAAGAAAGAACTCTTATTATTTGCAACAGCATGGATGGACCTAGAGAGCATTATGCTAAGAGAAATAAGGCAGTCAGAGAAAGATAAGTATTACATAATCTCTCTCATATGTGGAATCTAATGAACAACATAAACTGATGAAAAAAAGTAGACCCAGAGACACAGAAACATTGAACAGACTGTCAAACCTCAGAGGGAAGGCAGGGGAGGGTGAAGGGAGGAAAGAGATCAACCAATGAACTCATTGCATATATGCATAACTCATAGTCACAGACAATATATGTATAAGTCAAGGACACAGACAGTGAGTGGTGAAGGCTTAGGGGAGAAGGGAATGGGAGAGGGGAATAGGAGGAAAAAAAGGACATATGTAATACTCCCAACGATAAAGAATTTTTAAAAATAAAAAAGCAAAAATTTAGAAACAACTAGTAAGCAAGAATGTAGAAACAACTTTCTTACCCCTCTAACATTCAAATCCTTGAAATATTTTTTTACCATCATAATGAAAAATTTCATAGATTGCTTCAAATTTAGGCTTCCATTACTTCATCCATGATTTAAAGTGGCAGATCTTGTACTGTTGACTTAAAAAAAAACTTTCTAATAAAAAAAAGAAAGGTGAAGAAAGAAAGAAAGAAAGAAAGAAAGAAAGAAAGAAAGAAAGAAAGAAAGAAAGAAAGAAAGAAAGAAAAGAAAGATGATGCCATTACAATGGAGAAACATATGAGGATGATGAACCTAGGGGTGGTGTTTAGTGTCAGACTTCTTAATGGGGCCAGTGAATTACACTAACTGCTGGCATTTCATATATAGCAGTGAATGAGTGAAGGAATATAATCACATTAAACTATAGTAGTGTTTTAAAAGTTAAATGAAGAATGAGCTCAAATATAAAAGCTTGAAATGTTGGGTCTTTCTCATATTGTTGATCTGAAGGTTTGCATAGGCTACTGAGTTATTTTAGGAAAGGCAAGTCAGATCAATTATTTAACAGCACATAAAAGCAAAGTAAACTTTCTTATAGTTAAATTTTGTCTAAAAATGCACAAGCATAGTTTATTTCAAGGGACCAAGCCATTTAAGTATGAGCCTGACCCTACTATTTCACTCTCAGCAGGAATAGAGAAAATCCAGTCTGAAGGTCTTAGCTAGCCACCGGGTGACAGGCAAATCGACTCTCAATCATTACAAATTTATGGAAATTTTAAATTACTAATTTGAGCTTTTAAGAGGAAGAAGAAAAATAAAACACCTACCGAGGGGTACACACAAGGGCCAAATTTGTCCCTCTTTCCATAAGAAAGGTTAAACTTGTACAGAACTGTTCAACTTAAACAACATAAAAATAATTTTGGACTGAGCAAGAGGATGCCTGCAACTGACTTTCAGTCAGGTCAAATCCCTTGGAAACATTAGGGTGGGAATGGAAATGATGACAGGTTATTTACCAGTTAGGCCTTGGTAAGTACAGGGACAACAAATGTAATCCATTTTGTTAACATGAAGTTATCATAATTAAGCAGTTGGTGAAGAAAAATCTATTAAGAGATTTCATTTCCAGCCCTTTAATGAAATCTGATGTTCAAATAAATGGGTATCGTGGGGTTCTGTCACTGTGTGCATTAAAAGAATCTAGCCAGAAAAATCACTACAGTAGCTCTAGCCAAATCTTTTTAACAAGCAGATTTTTCATCCATTCCTGGCTACTCTCTCTATTTGCTGCTTTATACAGTCTTTGTTCAGCAATATTTTTCCTTTGAAATTATATTTAGGCAGTGAGTTTATGTGCCATTGCCTTATTTCAAGCATATATATATATATATATGTAACTCTTTGTTGCCTTTTCAAAAATGCAGCCAATCTTAATGTTAGTCTATCTTAGGGGACATAAGATACTCCAAGAAAGGAGTAAGCAGCCCTGGACCAATTTACTTGGATTCTGGATTTCCAAGTTGATAAATTACATTAGGAAATCTGAAGTTAAGGAGATTGCAATAGCTGAAACATAGTCTTTTCCTGAGGTATAATTCAACCAAAAAATATTCTGAGGAAAATAAAAAAAGTATGGTCATTCCTTAGCCATTAATGCTAACTCAAAGTATAGCCAAGATAAGGAATTGCTTTATAAAAAGTGAGACTGATAGAATACTAGAATTCTGTGTTTTGTGTTAACATCTTTTTGATATTTTTACTTTCTCTCATTAAAAGAATTTTAGAATTAAGAAGGCTGTAAGATTATATATGATATATACACATAACACGATTATGTAAAATGAAACAACATTTATGTTATAATTGACTTTTTTCACTCAGTTTTTTTCTGTGTCATTCATGTGAAAACAGATGACAAATATTCTAAATAATATAAGTACTCCAGTGGGTAAATCTGGACTTTAATATTTCTCTTTAATAATATATATTCATACATCACTGATTGTTGGATTTATAAAATTTTTTCTTTCACATTATTAGTACTACAACGATTATAATTGTAACAAACTTTTATATAGATCCATAGTTATTTTCTTGGGCTATTCTGAGTAATACAATTGTGTTGAATACTTACTTAAGGCAAATGACATATACACTGAGTGATGTATGTAACTTCTGGGCCATGTCCCTAAACGAAAGCCACTTAACCTCTGTTCTCTCTTTTCCCCGCTTCCCTCCCCAGGGCAGGACTTGGTTACGGGAAGCCAATTTGGATTAAGCAGAATTGGGCACAGCGGAGTGATAAAGCAAAAGCATGTATCTGGCATCTCAGGACCACATCATGGAACAGGCCTGCCCTTCACCTCAGGCATTTACATCGGAGTGAAACAAACCACTGTTAAATCAACCTAACTAGTACCCTAAGTACTATTGCTACTCCACAGGGCAGATAAACCTGACTTTTGGAAGTTTGAAGCAGGATGGAAGTGAGGAGGAAAGCAGTGACCTATCTCCGAAAGTTGCTTATTCTCCTGAAACCAACTATTTGTGCCATCAGCTTTGTGGCTGTTCTCCCTCCGGTTGTGCTTTGTGCCTTGGTTATAAGTGACACAGTGATTGCTGATCCCTCCCTGACCTTCAAAAATACAGACTTAAAAGAAAATCTGCCCTGTGCCTGAGATCGGGGAAGCTTGCTATGCCAGCTCTAGAGTTTCTCTCCTATTATCTTAGTTATGAAGTCTTTGTTTGATAACTCTTTTTCAATCTAAAGTTTAATTAATCTTGCTACATGTTATTTTGATTGTTCCATATTCTCGCTTCTGGCACATAACAGTAATATCACCCATAAAATAAATGAAAAGGAAAAGTCACTCACCACTCCCAAGTATTCTCAAGAACCCCTCCACTTTGAGTTCAGCATGCCTGTGTGCATATGGGGGTGGGGGACAGGAGCGGAGGCTCCAAAAGCAGTTTTTATATTGTGACTGATTTATTAAAATACAATGAGCTATGCTTATAATATCTAGATGAAATATGTGAAATTAGAAAGAGTAATTTAAAAAATTAGTGAAGGACTAAACACTAGGTTTTTTTCAGGTGATATAAGAGTGCAAATATGATGCAGGAACAGAACCATACACAACAGCATTTATACTCTGTGGGAAGGTAAGTATTGGATTACTTGGACATAGATGGGAGTCACTATATTCTTTTAAAAAGGCATATAGAACAAATAGCCTAGATTCAAGAGAGTGATTTCAAAGTATTTGAAGGAGAGGGAATAGTTTGTTGAACACTTTGTAAAGTCACTATTAGAGATTTTTTTTAAGGAAAGAAGAAATTTAGTACTTATATGTTGATTTAATAAATTGTTTGAAAAGATGGCTGTGACAATTTCTCTCATCTCTATTATACGCTCTTTTTTCCCCAATAAGACTTTTTCCTCTCATGAAGCTGTGGAGTCTATTCCTTTCCCTTTCATAAGGGCTGACCTTGTGACTTGCTTTGACCAACAGCGTGGGAGAGTAACAGAGTAACATCTCCAAGTCCAGCTTCAACAGCAAGTCCAGTCTCTGTACTTGACTTCTTAGAAACCAGATGCTGTATAAGAAAGCCCAAAATATCTGTTGGAGATATCATAAGGAGAGAACTGACATGCACTGGCTCATGGCCCCAGCCAGTTGCCAATAATGTAGGTGAAGCCACCAAGGCCAGTGAGCTGACCTGCCAACTCATGATCATAGCAGCACGAATGAGTCCAGCTGACACATAAGGAGCAGAAACGAACCATGCCAACTGAACTCTGCCTGTGTTGTTAACCCACAGTACAGTGAGCAATTATTTTTTAACCACTTTTGGGATGGTGGTAAAACACTCACAACTAAATAATACAGTTGCTAGATTGTACAATTAACTTACAAGTCATCTTCTTTAGCCTCTTACCTAACAAATCAGTTGAAATAGAGGTATGAATTTACTTGAATAAAAATGTTTCACTCTTGGTTTAGAAAAAAAAAATCATAGCTTGTTGACTATTTTCACCACCAATAAAATATACTATTTCTACTGTTACTGCTGAGGTAGCCTACTTCCTTGTAGCATCCAATGAGAAGATTTGACTTTAGTTTATAAAAGGTCTTTGCCTGAAGGACACTATATAAAAAGCAGATTTATTGGTTAAAAAGTACTATACTTCTTAAGAAATGAGAGCATATGCACATCAGTGAAGGAAAACTTACTCTATTGCTGGATAAAGTCTGATGTACATATTTTTTAAAAGTGTAGTTGCGTTTATCTGACTATAGCTGACGCTTGCTTTGATCTTCTGACCAAACATTTTGTTCAATATGGTATTGTGATTCTTTGGACCTAAAATTGTTTTGCTATGGCATTTGGATGTATTGATATTTTCACCGGATGATTTATGATATTTACCAAGAGATTCATTTGTAACATCAAAGCTTAAATTAGAGTCAGTTTGGCAGCTTTCCAATTCAAAACTCGCTATATTCAATATCAAACTCCTGAAGGGTAGAAAATCATTAAATAAAAATAGCATATGCGGTTCACACTGTATCTATAAAACTAGTGGGGGAATTTTTCCCTACAACAGATTTATAAATATAATCTATCAGGCAATTGTATTTATAGAAACAAAAATGACTTAAATGAATGTCCTTCACTGTTATAGCTCTTTAAAATGATATAATGGTATTTACCTGCATAGATTCCTATTTTCACCTTCCACAAAGCTGTGAGAGATAACAAGTCCGAGGATTGTGTAAGGGTGAAATTAAAAAAAAGTTCAGAAACAAATTTTAAAAACCTATTATTTTATTTGTATGTATCCATGTTCTCTTGAACAAAAGGAACAAATATGAAGACATGTTCATCACTTTCTGAGTTAATTGTGTTTGAGTACAATTATCTATAAAGTAAATATCTGAAGTCCTATTTTTCATTTAGACTCAAATTATGTTGGGTAGCTTCTATTTAAATCATGCTTTAAACAATACATCAAAAATAACTTCATGATCTAAGTAACTAATCAGGACATCTCTGTATTAAATTTATGTTTCTTCCTTTTGGACGAAGTCTTTTTCTTCTAACTTATTTTGGCATAATTTTAGACTTACAGAATAATTGTAGAAACAATAAAATATTTCTTGGTTAATTTTCCCTTGATTTCCTATATATATTTACCCACATTTTTATTCATCTTTACTTAAATATAGGTAGGTAGGTAGGTAGGTAGATAGATATAAAATATTTTACTGAGCTAGTATATAGTGCAGTCCCTTTTCCCATAGATACTTCAAATGTTTATTTCCTAAAAACAGAGCAATCCATTTCATAAAGACAATAGATGTTTAAATTAGAAAATTGACCTCTGTTGATATATTCATAATTATTTTTCCCCACTAGTATATTTCTTCTTCCAGGAGTACTTGTCTGTTGCCCATTTTAAATTCAGAATTCATACAAACCTCAGAGTTCATCGCGGCATAAACTACTCTATTTATTTTAGCATTTTAAAGATTAATTTACAGTCTCATAAAAAATTAAATAATAACTCATAGGATAAGTTAATTACTTTATTTACAAAACTACTTAATTATAGTGGTCCACAATTCTTGAAGGCTTATTATGTTTGAGGCATCTTGTAAGTATTTTACAGGTCTTTGTTATTTAACCAGACTAATATTGTAATACTTCACAAGTGCTTACCATGCTTTAAGCACTAAGTTAATCATATAGCTAATCTCTATGTATATATAAAACACTAATATGCAAATAGACTGAACAGTGGAACAACCAGTCACTGTGACATGTGCATGCGCTGACCACCAGGGGGCATGCATGTGGAACACAGAGGGTGTCGGCCATGGTGGGATGGTGAAGCAGGTGAGTGAGGGTGCCTGACCAAGGTGGAGGTGCTGGTCACTGTCATCAGGTGAGCCTCTGGTGGTTACTGAAAATTCTTTGCTCCTGCACCGGTCCTGCCCGGCGCTTGCACCTGCTGCCAGCACCCAGCACCTAGCACCAGCCCCGATTGCTAGGCGCCATCAGCGGATGTGAGTGGTAGCTCCCGGCCCTGATTGCCCCTCAGGGATTCTCTACCTCCCCCTGCTCCAGAGGGGTGATTGGGCCAGCAGCTGCCACTGCCAGTGCCCAGTGCTGGCCCTGATTGCCTCTGAGGGCTTCTTAACCTCCCCTTGCTCTTGAGGGGCTATCAGGGTAGCAGCCACCACTCGCACCCTCTGATGGTGCTGGCCCCTCTCGCACCCGCTGCTGGTGCGAGCCCCAATCACTCCACATAGTCAGCGGATAAAAGCAGGGCTGGCACCATCAGTGTGTGGAAGCATTGGCAGTGGGAGCAGGGCTGCCAGCAAAGAGGGGACCTGGGGCTGCAGTAGGAGGGACTGGACAGAGTCACAGAAGATGGGCTGAGACCTGCCTCTGTGCCTACCACAACCTCATGGCCCACAGTTTCTTTCAAGGTGCACAAATTTGTGCACTGGGCCCTTAGTCTAATAAAATAGTAAAAGCTTACAAACTTTTTCCTTTGTTTCAAGTACAGGAGTCAGTGCTTTACATGTAACTCTCATTTGATCCTGGCACCATTAGGACAAGGATACTATTATTATTACTATTTTATAAATGAGAAATTCAAACAATAGCAAAAAATAAGTTCTCAAATGGAATTATTATTTCTATTTAAAGGCGAACAAAATATGAGACTTGAATACATGTTATTTTTCTGTTTTAATTTCCTGAGGCTGCAATGTGACCTAAAACAGCAAATTTATTTTCTCATAGTTCTGGAGGCTAGAAGCCTGAAATCAAGGAGTCTGCAGGCCCATGTTGTTTCTGAAAGCTCTAGGAAAGAACCTATTTCATGTCTATCTTTTAGCTTCTGATGTTGCTAGCAATCCTTTGTATTCCTTGGCTTGTAGGTGCATCATTCCAATCCCTGTCTCTGTCATCCTGCAACATTCTTCTCTCTGTATGTTTGTCTCTGTGTCTCTTTATAAGGACACCAGTCATATTGAATTAGGGACCACCCTGAGGACCTCATTTTACAATTACAAAAACCCTATTTACAAGTAAGGTGACATGCAGAGGTACCAGAGGTTCTGACTTCAACATGTCTTTTTCAAAGACATATTTCCACCTATAGCATATCATAAAGCCATTCAGCTCATTAAAGGGACTTCAAGGGTTAGATTATTGCTGTATATCTGACTCTGACTCCAAAGCCCATATTTTAGCCATTTTGTTCTATACAGCATACAAGACTTGAGTCATCTTCCCTTCTTTCAGTTAACTAAATTATTAATGACCATGACAATCTTCAAAACAATAGAATCTAAGTTTTTAAAATAATAAATACACGATTGAAATACTAATTGAAAAACACTCAGAAATATGTTTTAATAGAGATAAATTTGAATTTGACTCTTTTGAACTATAAATGTGAGATTTATTTTTTAAATCAAATAGACTTTTATACATAGTTAATTTTTATGCTGCTACCAACACAAATATCATTTATTATTATTATTATTATTATTATTATTATTATTATTATTATACTAGAGGCCCAGTGCACAAAAATTTGTGCACTCAGGGGGAGGGGTGTCCCTCAGCCCGGCCTGTGCCCTCTCACAGTCTGGGAACCCTTGGGGGATGTCCACCTGCTGGTGTGCCTGGCCAACCTGGGTGAGGGTCTGAGGACCGTTTTAAGGCTGCCCACAGTCCCTTCAGGGTTCAGGTCCCTACTGGAGTACCTGGCCAGCCTGGGTGAGGGGATGAGGGCCATTTTCAGGCTGCCCACAGCTCCCATCGACCCAATGTCCCAGCAAGGCTGGCTGGAATCAGGTTTCTGGGGTTTATTTATCTTCTATAATTGAAACTTTGTTGCCTTGAGTGGAGGCCTAGGCAGGCAATGAAGCCTCCTGTTTGCTTCAGCTCCATGCTTCTATAATTGAAACGTTGTTGCCTTTAGCAGAGGCCCAGCCGGTCGAGGCAGGCAGTTTCCTCCAAACAGAAGCCTCCTGTTTGTTCTAGCTCCGTGACTGCTGGCTGCCATCTTGGCTGGGTCAATTTGCATACAGTCACTCTGATTGGCTTGTGGGCGTGGCTTGGAAGGTGGGCGTGGCTTAGGTGTGACAGAGTGAGGGTCAATTTGCATATTACTCTTTTATTAGATTAGATAGAGGCCTGGTGATGGGTGGAGCAAGCTGGTTTTCCCTGGGTTCTGGGTTGCCTGGCCAGTCTGAGTGAGGGGCTGATGGCTGTTTGCAGGCTTGCCACAGTCCCTTCAGGATGAGGGTTCCTGCTGGGGTGCCTGGCCAGCCTGAGTGAGGGGCTGAGGGCCATTTTCAGGCTGGCCAAGCCCCCCAGCAGGGATCCTCACCCCATGAGGGTGGGGTCCTTCTGGGTGAGGGGCTGATGGCTGTTTGCAGGCTGTCCATAGGCCCCAGCCACCCAAGTTCCCAGCGAGTCTGGCTGGAAGCAGGTATCTAGGGTTTATTTATCTTCTATAATTGAAACTTTGTTGCCTTCAGTAGAGGCCACAGCCTGCCTAGGCAGGCAACTTCCTCCATTACCAAGACAATGAAGCCTCCTGCTTGCTCCAGCTCTGTGGCTGCCGGCCGCCATCTTGGTTGGATTAATTTGCATATAGTCACTCTGAATGGCTGGTGAGCATGGCTTGGGATGTAGCTGAGTGATGAAATTAGCATATTACTCTTTTATTAGATTAGATTTTGCATCACCATTTATACCTTCTCTGACCTCCTTCTTTCACCTACACTCACTTACATGCAATCACCACACTGCTGTCCAAGTCCATGAGTTCTCTCTTATTTTTCCTGTTTTGCTCAATTCCTCCACCTCCCACCTTTCCACTAAAATTATTTTGTTGTCTCTGCTTCTTAAAATCATTTCTATGTCCTTCAATAAAATGTTATGCTTTTATTTATATAGTATCTTTACTTCCTTTTACATTGTATTGTATTAAAAACATTTTTATTAATTTTAAATGGAATATTTTCTTATGTCTTACTTATCTTAACTATAAAAGCGTAATATTAAAATTAACTGTTTCTTCGGGATGGCCTAAGCCACGCCCACCAGCCAATCAGAGTGACTGTATGCAAATTAGCCTAGCCAAGATGGTGGAGGCCGCAGCTCCGGTGTGCGTCTGCTGCCTCTGCCATCTTGGGAGCCTCTGTCCTGGAAAGGCATGTGGTGTCCTGGGCCGGCCAATGCCTTCCCAGGCAGAGAAGCCTTCTTGGGGGACAGGGACCAGCCGGCGGGACCCCGTGGAGGAGGTCGATCAGGTGGCCAGTGCCACCCCATCAACCGCCCAGGTGGAGAAGCCTTCCAGGGAGGCAGGGACGAGCCGGCGGGACCCGCAGCCCCCTCCTGGGAGGCCGATGGGGTGGCCAGCACCACCTGATCGGCCTTCCAGGAGGAGAAGCCTTCTGGGGGGCGGGGACAAGCCGGCGGGACCCCGCGGCCCCCTCCTGGGAGGCCGATTGGGTGGCCAGCGCCTCCCAATGGGCCTCCCAGGTGGAGAAGCCTGGGGGTTGGGGGAATGGGACTAGCCGGGGGACTCCAAGGCTCCCTCCTGGGAAGCCTATGGGGTGGCCAGCGCCATCCCATCACTTCCCAGGCGGATGGCCCGGAGGGTCAGTGGGAGCTGTGGCCAGCCTGAAAACTGCCCTTAGCCCCTCACCCAGGCTTGCCACACTCCCTGGGGTGAGGGTCTCCACTGGGGAGCTTGACCAGCCTGCAAACAGACATTGGTCCCTCACCCAGGCTGGCCAGGCACACCAGCAGGTGGACATCCCCAGAGGGGTCCCAAACTGTGAGAGGGCACAGGCCAGGCTGAGAAAACACCTCCCCCCACTGCCCCAGTGCACAAATTTTTGTGCACTGGGCCCCTAGTATTATGTAAATGTAAACTTTGTTTTTAGTCTCTTTCCTAGTATCTTATAACTAGTTATTAGAAACATTAAGAAAAATACTTCAAAATTTATTTTGTGTATGTATATCTGACTGCACTCACCTAGTAATTATAGTAATTTTGAAGCACAATTTTATGGCCCTATTATGAAAAACAACAACATGTTAACACTGATTAATCAATTTCTCTAATTTGAGGCATTAAATTTATTTTTATAGGGCCATTAGAAATATCTATAGTATGGAGGAAAGCTTTAATCTGAACTAAATAGTTAAATCTATGGCACTTATCTAATTTAATCTTCATTGTTTGTGCTATAGACATTCATGTAGTTATCTTTTGCCTTGAAAGAGCATCCTAACTGGTTTCTAGTATGTTTTCTTCCAGTGTAAAGCTCAGATCCTGGTACAGCTCAGATATGGTCAAGAGTCCTCCTTGTCAACATCTCTGTGTGACTTGTCATTGCCTGGAATTACCTGGAACTAAGGAATAGTAAACTCAGCACAACCATAGCAAAATATTTGGAAACAAAGAGCAGGCAAGAAGAATATTTTGGGTAATATGAAAATGGTTAAAATGACTCAAGCACCATGAATAAGAGCATTAATTCAAATGTGAATTCATAATCAACTATTTTACTATCTTCACTTTATTATAATTTTCATACTTATTTTAACAAGTGAGATTGTCTATAATTTTCTTTTCCTGCTGTGTGTCAGTTTTCCTTTTGAAGTTTATATTAGCTTAGATAGATAGATGATGATGATAGATGATAGATAGAAAGTTGATAGAAATATAAGATAGAAATATGTATTTATCTATTTTATTACATTACTGGAGGCCCGGTGCACAAAAATTTGTGCACTCGGGGGGGTCCCTCAGCCTGGCCTGTGCCCTCTCGCAGTCTGGGACCCTTCATGGGATGTCCACCTGCTGGCTTAGGCCTGCTCCCCCAGGGAATCGGGCTTAAGCTGGAAGACATCCCTCTGGCAGCCTGGGAGCCCTTAGGGGATGTCCACTTGCCAGTGGGGAGCAGGCCTAAGCTGCAGTCAGACATCCTTAGCTCTGCTGCAGAGGCAGGAGAGGCTCCCACCACCACTGCTGTACTGGCAGCTGTCAGCCTGGCTTGTGGCTAAGCAGAGCTCCCCCTGTGGGAGTGCACTGACCACCAGGGGCAGCTCCTGCATTGAACATCTGCCCCCTGGTTGTTAGTGTGTGTCATGGTGACCAGTCATTACCAGTGGTTCTGCTGTTAGGGCCAATTTGCATATTACTCTTTTATTATATAGGATTGAGTTGTGTTAGACATTTATCAATTTTATTAGTTTTCCTAAAGAACCAACTTTTAATTTATATTTATTTGGTTCTATTTCCTATTTCTTATGCTTAAACTATCTTCTAGATTTCTCGTTTCAGCTTTCATGATACCATTAGCAATAATCTTAGTTCTTCCTTTAAAGCTAAGATTTAAGTATCATCATTATTATTATTAGGTTTTATAGTGACACATTTCATGCCCATTACTTTTACCCGTGTGACCTTAGGCAACTTCCTTAAAGTCTCTGAGCTTAGAGCTCCTCATTTTAGATAATCTAGTTTCTTTTTTTGAACATGCTTATAATAATTAAAGAAATAATTTAAAATATTTAGTACAGTGCTTATACTGATTAAGGCTTCTCATAGATAATGATGATGGTGATTGATGATGATGATGCTAATGCTAATGATGTAAATAATATGATCCTGTGCCTGTTTAAATCAGGCACACTATTTGGGGTATTTTTCTTGTTGAATTACCTGGATTGATATTTCAATGATTCATTCTATGTGGTTTCCATGAATATTTATATTCAAGAGCTTATAAATAATAAAACTTTATTTACAGATAAATTTATTTCATTTAGTTTAAACATTCCACTTGACCTATTTTAGGCAATTAATTCTTCACATGTGCTTCCAAATAAATGTTAATGTTTATAGTTTATAGTTTATGTACTTATAGCTTATTTTAGGATTAATGAGGTAATGTCTAAAAAGAACTGTGAATTCTTTGGAGAACAAGGTCAGAGTCTAAATTGTGTCAGAACTTATGTTTGTGTTTCTAAGCTAGAAAGATGCCTTTTTCTAGCTCATAGGACATGAGTTGCCAAGCACTTACTACTATATTCAAAGAGCTATTGCTATGAGAGAAAAGGAGTAGAAAAAGACGCAGGGACTGATGGAACAAGGGGGAATGGAACCTAAGAAAGAAAGAGTGAAAGCAGAAAATGCCCATGTAGAGCATATTTGAAGAAACAAAACAATGAAATCAAGTCATCTTAACTAGTAGCTGCATATGACATACCGTTTATCACTCCTTGAAACTTCCTTACTTGACTCCAAGATAACAATTTTACATGATTGTCTTCTTCCCCTTCCTGATGGTTACTTGGCTCTGTTGCTGGCTCCCCCTCATCTCTCTAACCTCTAAATATGAGAGTGTTCCAGCATTCAGTTATTTACCTTTTTTCCCTACACATCTTCCTTTAATGATCTCACACAGACTTATGGCTTTAAAGATAATGTACGTGCTGGTAGTTCCCTAATGTACTTCTCCAGCTTGGAACTCTCCCCTGGAACCTCGACCTGTCTGTCAACTGCCTATTTGACTTCTCTACTTGGGTGTGTAAAATGTATCTCAAATTTAATGTGTCCAAAACTGAGCTTTGGATAGCTTTACCCCCAGCCTGCCCCTGGTCCTTTAAAAATCTTCTCTTATGGGCTTTGACATCTCAGTACATGACCAAACCATTTTTCCCCTTTTGCTGAGGCCCAAAATCTTCTCATTTTGGTTCCTCTGTTTTCCATCCTACTCCCCATCCAAATTACTGACATAGAGTGGCAACTCTTTCTTCGAGATATATCCAGAACCTGAGCACTTTCTAACACCACCAATTTCACCTCCCTCAATTGGTGTAACAGCTTCCTACCGGGGCTGCCTGCTTCCACGCTTGCCTTGGCTGAAAGCCCTCAAATATCATATGGTTGACAGCTCTGGCTGGGCATTTCTGGCTACAAGTCATTGCTATCTTATAATGCATCTCTAGCAGAGCCAGCCTCACAAGGTGTTTAATTCTTCCTTGCAGAGGGTAGTCTTTCTTCAGAACTCCAAGAGGGCTGCATTGTAATTTCCCCATTACATTTTATGCAAAACCTATGTAGCATGTATTTTTATCACAGATATACCAAAGATGACAGCGTCTGTCAAATCAAATGATCCAGGCATTAGGGTCGCTTATACCAAAACCTGGAAATTTTGACTGTTTGTTATTGAGACTTTTCCTGATCTATTTGCTATTGAGACTTTGCAGCTTTTCATATCACTTTGTACAATGGCCAGAGCAGTCTTCTTGGGTGACCCACTAGGATGACGCTTCCTTTTTGTGGTAGGAGGTATTAGATGTATTAGTTGCTCTTTATTTTAGAATGTATTAGTTGCCCTTTATTTCCTAGAATGTCATGGATTACTTGATCCCTAACATTTTTATTATTGTGGTAGTATCTTAACACTTTTTTTTGAGTGTATATTCCACCAGCTAAAATAAAGTTCGTGGATCTTTCCAGGATCTCCAACATAGTTGCCATTTGTTGCTCATCTGGTCTCAAGGCAAGAGAGGAGGAATTAGCATTTGAGACTATGGATTATAGCATTGCCAAAATATGACCATTCCACAAGAACTCTGAAGTTAGAATGCTATTTTATAGCTGATCTAGATAAAGCAAAAGGATTGATTTTTTTTGTACTCCCAATTCAATCAGTCATTAGATATAGGTTGCCTGGGTGAGTGGGTGGTATGATTTTGGACAAGGCATAATTCTTTATTAAGGCAATTCTCAAAGAGATTGATAGCTGGGACACATCCACAACCACCCAAAAATTTGAGATCAATATTGTAGAGATGTCTCCCTTACCAAATTAACTTACTGTTAACCTGGGGTTTCACTGGGTCAGATGAGTCTCTATTCGGGTATTAACTACTTTAAGATAAATAAAAGGCTTGCAGCATCGATAAGGGCTGAGAAATCATCTAGTAAAATTCTTGAGTAGAATTTTGAACCCTAATAATAGCATTCTTAGCACAGCTCTGGATCGCACTATTGGACACTGACTTCCATTTTCAGTTCAGGTCGTTACGAAAACATTCCCCTATTGTGACCCTGCCTTCCCATCACTTTTATCTTTCTTCTCCTTCTGACATGAAGAATCACATTCATAGGCCAAATTCTAATAAAAGTGCTTCAGACATATAAAGAGCTACTAAATTCTATTCGTACACACGCATCCACTAACTCCAACACACTCTTTTTTTAAAAAATATATATATATATATATATACTGCATTGGTTTTTTACAGAGAGGAATGTAGAGAGTTAGAAACATCAATGAGAGAGAAACATCAAACAGCTGCTTCCTGCACACCTCCTACTGGGGTTGTGCCCACAACCAGAGTACCCATCCTTGACCGGAATTGAACTGAGACCTTTCAGTTGCAAGCCAGCGCTGTGTCCACTAAGCCAAACCGGTTAGGGCCCAACACACTCTTTATGTTAATAGCATTGTGCCTAGTCACTGTTTTGTTATTACACTCCAAGTTGTCAAGTTTTCAAGTGTTACTCTGAGAACTGAATGCAGTGCTCCAAAGCATGCCTGGACCTCCCTTTTTTAAGGACACGGTACTTCTCACAAGACTTTCATATCTAACTAGCTCTTTTGACAGTTGCCAGAGACATTTTACTCAGTGATTAAAAAATACTGTATCATAATTAAATTTGAAAAACAATGTGCTATTCAATTAATTGACATGGACTTTCTTATAATGTTTCTTTCTTTTGTCTTCTAAAAATTATCAAAGTGAAATATTATTTTATACCATTTGTAGGAGAGAAATAAGCAGAAAATAAAATGAGAAACAAAATGTGAAGAAAAGTAGAGAAGGAGAGGTTAAGATCGTGCCCCCAAGTGAAGAGTGAAATAATCTTATGAAGTACCCAGTTATTACACAGCATAAACATTTTGCGTTTTATAGAATTTTTTTTCTGAGGAAAATATTATCAGAGATCACAGGAGAGAAAAACGAATAAAGAAAGTCAAGAACCCAAATTTTAGTTATTTAACAGAAATGGTGTTTATGGCTAATAAAGATATATAATTATGATTGAAAATTTCATATTTTAAACCTCCAAATTACTGAATTAAGCATCCTATCATGAACAAGACACATTTCTTCTTTTAAAAGATCCAATAATATTTCCCTACCTCCCTACCCTTTATTTCTGCGAATAACCGCATTTTATATCTGCTTAAAACCCAGAAGTTTTAAGACAACTCCATATAACATTTTGGTTGTTGGCCATAAACCTTTAGTGATCTTGAACCTGCTGTATTTAAAACAAAAGAATGGTTTAATGACATAATTTATCACATGGTTTAATAGACAACTTTATTATTCATCTTTACCATATTTTCCCACTATCTCAACAAATATTTCCAATGTTGAAAAGAACTGGAAAGACACTCAAGTTTGGTGTTGTAAAAAGTTATGATTTACAACTGAATGGAAAATCTTATGAGGTTTAGAAAGTCAGAACAATTTAATAGATGCCAGCAGAAGTTAATAATGTTAGATTTTCCAAGTAATGATAGAATCTGTGTGAGAGTAATTTAGGATTATGGACCATGGGACTTAAATTATTTATTAAGAAGATTTTACTAGCAAATGCTGAGAAGGGGAAGAAAAGCATTTTTAGGGAGAAAATCCTGATTTAAGACCTTCTCAGCACCATGAAACTGCTATTTTGTTTTTATTGTTATTTAATGCTCAAATATTTAAAATATTTAAATGAGTGTTCAAATGCTGCCATAATAAACCACTGAGACAATAATTGTATTTTTTAAATGACAAAAATTAGAATTTATGTTTTAAGTGGATGGCCATATTTATGGAGTTCCCCTGTAATCACTGCAACACTAACTTTCTCAAATGATGTTCAGCTGTAAGTGACAAATTATTCTACAGATACAATTAAATATCACAATAGTACTGAATGGCAGGTAATAACATCCAAACTTTGAATTATTAATGATGATTTGTGGGTTGTTTTTTGTATTCTGCAAATATATGTTAGTCAATTCACTGACTTCTCAAGCAGTTGACAGAATGGCAGCTATACTTAGATCTGTAGAAACCAAGAATGGGGGACTTGCCTTGAGCATGAGTAGAACTTGGGTTTCAGGCCACTCACTTCTAAAATGTTTCTTAGAGTATTTAAGTGAATAAATATAATATACCTGTAGCAGCAAGATCTAGATTCTAGTTTTGTACTACCACTAATTAGTGTAGCCAAAAACTAACTTTTAAAATTAAGTTATTCCAGTCCCAGTATATATCAAAGAAGAGATCTATATAATAAAAGCCTAAGCAACCGTTACAAGAGAACAACCAGAACAACCGGTTGCTATGATGCACTCTGACCACCAGAGGGCAGACACTCAATGCAGGAGCTGCCCCCCTCATGGCCAGTGTGCTCCCACAGGGGGAGCACCACTCAGCCAGAAGCCGGGCTCACAGCTGGTGAGTGCAGCAGCAGTGGCAGGAGCCTCTTGTGGGAGCAGTGAGCCAAGTGGTAAGGAGCAGCCAGCAGGCAGTTGGTAAGGAGTGAGGGGTCCTGGACTGGGAGAGGGATGTCTGACAGCCAGCTTAGGCATGATCCCCCTGGAGGTGGATATCCTCCAAGGGTTTCTGGGCTGTGAGAGGGTGCAAGCTGGACTAAGGGACTCTCTCCCCAGTGCACAAATTTTTTGCACTGGGCCTCTAGTATTATCATAATAATAGATTAGTAGAAGCCACAAGTATAAGTGGACTCTAAAAAATTTTGTCTCAAGCCTTCTTATCAACATTACTGCATAGGTAAATATGGTATTTGCATTCTCCCATAACCGCATCAAAATTACAACTAAATTACAGAACTACTATCATACAGAATTGTCTGAAATCTAGCTGAACACAAGTCCTACAAATAAGGCTATAAAGAAGCCACATCAAGATTGGTAGGAGGTGTGAATTTAGAATAGGCTGGTCCCATACCCACATGTGGTGGATAAAAACCAGGAGGAATATCTCAGCTGTGAAAGTCCCTCATGAGGAGCAAGGAGTCCAAACTCCACACCAGGAACCTGAGTCCAGGTTCCAGTGCCAGGAATAGAAATCTCCATAACTCTGGCTATAAAAAACCAGCAGGAGCCCATCCGGTGTAGCTCAGTGATTGAGTGTCAACTCATGAACCGGAAGTCTGGGTTTGATTCTCAATCAGGGCATATGCCTGGGTTGTTAATGCCTGTGGTCTTAAATCAGCATCTAGAATGTTTCTAGAATCTAGAGAAGGCACTGTGTGTAAATGATTAAAAAGTCCAGAGACAAAACGTAATTTTGGAAGGCATTTGGGGGGCCAGAGGAGCTTGGCTGAAGAAACCAAGTTCTCCCTTGTCTCAGGACCCCTTGCCTTTATTAACACAAATTGTCCTAAGGCAAGGTAGATATACACATCAAAGGCCAGTTTTAGTATACAGAATCCATTGTCAGATTAGAATAATTGCCTATGGCTGTTTAGGTGTTTGGCCAGTAGGAGACAATAACATGCAGATTGAGATGCTTTTAGCTGTCTGGCAGCAAGCAATTCTTTATGTATCCTTTTCAGGTTTGGGGAAATACCCTCAACCATCTCCAGATGACTTAGACATGCTGGGAATTGGCTTCTTGCAGGTTGTGGGCTTAATCCCCAGTAGGGGACATGCAGGAGGCAGCTGATCAATGATTCTCTCTCATTATTGAAGTTTCTTTCTCTCCCTCTCCCTTCCTCTCTTTGAAATCAATTAAAATATATTTTAAAAAGAAAAGAAAACCAGCAGGAATTGTGGCTGAGTAAGATGGTGGGCTGCTAGAGTTCCAGGCATTCCTCTGAAAGGACCTGAACATAGACTTACTCATATTTGCTTGTTCTGAGCTCCAGCTCTAGGGCAGAAACTCCCCAAGGACAGCAGGGATATACAGGGAGAAACTGCAGTATCTGGCATTGAATAAGAGCTGAAGGGTGGCTTTCTCCCAGATAGAAGTTCTGGCATGGGGCATGGCTCCTTTTCTGGCCTACCCCAAAAGAGCCAGCAAGTGAATACCATATCTGAATCTCCATCAACTTGGCTAATGCTATTAGTCCTGCCCTGGTGATTCCTTGAAACACTCCCCACCCAACTTTCAGGTCCACCTAGACTGTTTCCAGTGGCTTTTCCATACAAATGGCCTATCATGGCTCATGCTTCAGACTTTCCTAAAATTTATCAAACAAGCAGCATTTGAATTCAGCATGCCCTGTACCTCTCTCAAGTAGCCCCAGGCCTGCACTCGGAGCAGCCACCCTTGGTTCATAGCATGGCCTCTCCTAGGTACCTCCAAGCCTAGCACAAGTAGCAGCCACCTGAAGATTGATTTGTAATTCATACCAGGCAGAGCACAGATGGTAGCTAACATTGGCCTGCACCCACTGGGAGTCCCCAGAGCCTGGTAGACAGCTTCTGGCAACATTGAAACACCACCCAACCACCTCTATAAGAAACACGCTTAAGGGATGTACTCAGAAGACACCAGAGACCTACTGAAGTAAGTCCTGCTCCATGGGGTGAGCTCCTGCACAGTAGATCCTTCATTGTAATAGCAGCTAGTCATTAAAGACAATGAGCCTGGGGGTAAACCCCTCCCATTTGCATACCAACAGTAACCAAGGCTCAACTACAACAGGAGAGTGTACACAGCCCACAGAGGGGTGGTGGGTATCATACTGGAGTACTCAGCTAGGGTGAATGGGGAGTCTGTGCCACTAGACCCAGCAGAACACCTACTATATAAGGTCACTCTACCAAGCCCAGGACACATAGAAACAAAAACAGGGAGGCTGTAAAAATGAGGAGACAAAGAAACATGTCCCAAATGAAAGAACAGAACAAAACTACAGAAAAAGAACTAAGCAAAATGGTGACAAGCAATCTACTAGATGCAGAGTTCAAAACACTGGTTATAAGGATGCTTAATGGGCTTAGAGAAAGAGTAGATTAACACACACACACACACACACACACACACAAAATAATAATAATAATAATAAGAAGAAGAAGAAGAAGAAGAAGAAGAAGAAGAAGAAGAAGAAGAAGAAGAACCAGTCAGAAATAAAGAATATATTATCTTAAATAAAAAATACATTACAGGGAATCAACAATGGTGTAGATGAACCAGTAGATCAAAAAAAAAAAGGAGTCCAATAAAATTAAGACAGTATCAGGATCCTCTGGGACAACTTCAAGATACCAACATTTGTATCATGAGTGTGCTAAAAGGAAAAGAGAGAGGGCAAGGAATTGAAAATCCATGTGAAAAAATAACAGAAAACTTCCTTAAACACTATTCTCTTATTTTCTCTCTCATTAAACTTCCAACATTTACACCTAAATACGCACACATACATACACACAGAGAGAACAAATAGTTACATCCATTACTTTATCATTTGCCATTTAGACTGGAACATCTCATCAGGCCTCCAAATTTCCTGACTTACTTACATCTATATCTATATTCTATGGCTGCCCTTGCTAATTAGAAACCTAGGTTATATTGAAGGGCAACTCTCTCCACTTTTCTGCTGCATCTCATTTACTGTCCATTTTCTTAAGGGCTTAACTTTTATAGGTTCTGCCTCTAGTAGCTACGTCTTAATTCCCTAACTCCTTTTTGTGGATCATCCCTATCAATGTGCAAAATATGAGTCAATATATTAAAGAAACAAACATCCCTTTGATCCCACCATTACCTCACTTCTGCAAAGGTTTCTTATCATTAATTTTTTAAAAATAGTTGTCACTATTATTTATATACATCCCTCATTTCTCTCACTACTTCTTCACCTTCCAGTCACGCTTATCTTCTCTCTCATCCATCTTTCTTCTCCACATGCAACTGCTCTTGTCTTGGTTACCAATAGTCTCCATGTTACTAATTTCATTGGCCATTTCTCTGTCTTTATTTTACTCATTCTCTGAGTAACATTTCTCAGAGTGTACAAACTACACACTCCCTTTGAAATACTTGATTAGGCTTCCATAGCATGAATGTGTTCCTCCTATTCCATACATAAGTCTTTCTCAGGCTAATTTCCTGACATTTTTATTCTCTATGACATTTTAGAGCATCTACATATTCTCTCCCATGTGATATCTTCAAGCTCTGGCTTTAAGTTTCATCTTTATTCTGATGATATTCAAATATTATGTTCAACATAACTTTTTGTTAGGTCACAAAATCTATATACAACCTCCTACTTAGCATCTTACTGAAAGTTTATATAGGCATTTCAAATTTAACATGTTTGCAATAAAATTTTTGATTACCATTCTTAACTGATTATCTCCCTCAACTCTGCTTGCATATTTCTTCCCTAGGATTCCCCATCAAAGCTAATTAGACCAGATTCTAGTGGTTCATCCCCCCAGATTAGGATTTATGATCAATCCCTTTATTCCTTCCACCCAATATGCATGCACTACATTAGTATTTCTGGCCAATTTATGTTCTAGTATTTTTCCAAATATATCCTGACTATGACCACTTCTCTCCATCCCTGGTATCTATACTTTATACCACCTTCACTTTTCACCTTGACTAATGAAACATTACTTAATTTCACATTTTTAACTATTAGCCTTTAATGATCAGTTTTGTACACAGTAGACAATGATCCTTTTAAGAATGTAAATCAGGATATGCTATTCTGAATAACTCAAGGACTTTCCTCAGGTTCTCTACATTTGCAGTCTCTGCATGAAAAACTTTTTCTATTCACATGAATATTTCTCTCTCATATGAATTGTCAATTTTTATGTTACTACCACAGAGAAACTTTCAATAAGAACCTAGATTAGGAGGTTGAGAAGATGGCTGCTGATGGGAAGGCAGACTGCAAGATAGTGGATGAGTGAGAGAACAAAAGGAGAGGGTATGGATGTACAGAGAGTATAAATTTGTGGGTGAGCAATAGTTATACTCCAGGGGACTTTGGAGACTAGCGGATTGGGCTTCCCTAACCAGGAAGCCTCCACTGCTGCTGAAATCTCTCCTAGAGCAGCCAGCTCTACTGCAGAGACTGTGCCATCTTAAAAGGGAGAGTGACTGTTACCAGAAGCATATGTATCAAGGGACCCTGCAACCACAGCACCCAGGGACCAACTGTGAACCTAGGAACACCGGATCTCAAGCAGTGAGCATACAGGGACTTGGATGAGCCCTGCTCCTCCTCACAGAAAGGTCATATTTCTCCTAGAAAAAGGTCAGATCTGCAATCCAAGTTGGAGAGAGGAACAGGCACAGGAGAAGTTTGTGCCTCACAAAGTCCATGGCTGTTGGGGCCAGCATGATCTGTGAGTGTGGAAGGGGATCTGAAGGGCTGCTGGCAGAAGGGAACTCAAAAATCAGCCCATAGCTGGACTGGGCACAAAAAGGCAGCCTCAGATTTTACCAGTGTGCCGGCTGCTTAGTGCCAGGGAAAAAGGACTTGCAGAAGAGATGTTTGGAGAATTGTGGGCAGAGCTGGACAGAGAGAAAGAACTACATAACCAGAAACTTGGAAAGGAGAGATCATGGGGAGACAAACAAATAGCCTGCAAATGAAAGAAAAGGAGGCATCACCAGAAAAGAAAGTAAATGAAAAGGAGGCGAGCAATATATCAGAGAAAGAATTCAAAGAAAGGGTCATAAGGTGGATGAAAAGAATGGAAAATAAATTCAACAATATGTGTAAGAACCAAGAGGAAATGAAAAATGACATAGCTGCTATAAAGAACTCAATAGAAAGCATCAAAGCATCAATAGTAGACTAGAAGAAGCAGAGGACCACATCAGTGAGCCAGAAGACAAAGTAGGATAAAATACCCAAGCAGAGCAGCATCTAGAAGAAAAACAAAAACAAAAACAAAAACTTAAAAAAACAAGAGGAGAGCCTAGGGAACTTTGGGAAAACACAAAATGAAACAACATCCACATAATAGGGGAGCCAGAAGGAGAGGAAACTGAGTAAGGAATAGAAAACCTGTTTGAAGAAATAATTACAGAAAACTTCCCTGATATAGGGAAGAAGACACTCACACAAACCCAAGAGGCTCACAGAGTCCCAAACAAAATGAACCCCACTCCTGTTAACATAGTGCTAGAAGTATTAGCCATAGTGATCAGACAAGAAGAAAAAATAAAATGCTTCCAAATTGGAAAAAAAGAAGTAAAACTGTCCTTATTTGCAGATTACATGATATTATATATAGAAAACCTCAAAGATTCCATAAAAAAACTACTAGACCTAATAAATGAATTTGGCAAGGTAGCAGGATATAAAACTAACACCCAGAAACCTATGGCCTTTTTATACACCAGTAATGAACTTACAGAAAGAGAAATGAAAAAAAAACCAAAACAATCCCATTTACCACTGCACCAAAAATATTAAGATACCTAGGAATAAACTTAAATAAAGAGGTAAAAGACCTGTACTCAGAAAATTACAGGACATTAAAAAAAGAGATAGAGTAAGACATAAACAAATGGAATAACATACCATGTTCTTGGATTAGTAGAATCAACATCATTAAGATGTTCATACTACCTAAAGCAATCTATAGATTCAATGTAATACATATTAAAATACCAATCACATAGTTCAAAGATCCAGAAAAAAAAACTTTCCAAAAATTCATCTGGAATTAAAAAAGTCCCCAAATAGCCACAGCTGTCCCGAGAAAGAAGAACAAAGTTGGAAGGATCACAATACCAGACATCAAACAATATTACCAAGCCATGTTTCTCAAAACTGCCTGGTATTGGCACAAGAACAGACATGTAAACTAATGGACTAGAATAGAGGACCCAGAAATTGACCCAAGCCATTATATTCGATTAATATTTGACAAAGGAGGCAAAAGCATACAATGGAGTCAAAACTGCCTCTTTAATAAATGGTGCTGGGAAATTTGGTCAAATTCATGCAAAAAAAATGAAACTAGATCACCAACTTACACCATTCACAAAAACAAACTCCAAATGGCTAAAGGACTTGAATGTAAGATGGGAAACCATAAAAACCCTATAATATTCCATAAGCAGCAAAATTGCAGACGTATCTCGTAGCAATATCTTTATAGACACAGACCATAAGAGAGACTTTACAGACACAGGCAAGAGAGACTAAGGAGAAAATAAACAAAAGTAGAAAATAAAAAGCTTCTGCACAGCAAAAGAAACCATCAACAAAACAACCAGAAAGCCCTGCATGGGAGAGCATATTTGCCAGTATTATCTCTGATTAGGGTTTAATCTCCAACATTTACAGGGAACTCATACAACTCAATAAAAGAAAAATAAGCAATCCAATCAAAAAAAATGTACGAAGGACCTAAATAGAATCTTTTCAAAAGAGTACACTCAGAAAGCCAAGAGACACATGGAAACATGCTCAAAGTCACTAATAATCCGGGAGATGAAAATCAAAATGACAATAAAGTACTACCTCACATCTGTCAGAATGGCTATCATGAACAAATCAACAAACGACAAGTGTTGGAGAGGATTCTGAGAAAAAGGAACCCTCCTTCACTGCTGGTGGGAATGCACACTGGTGCAGCCATTGTAGAAAACAGTATAGCATTTCCTTAAAAATTTAAGAATGGACCTGCCATTTGACCCAGTAATACCAAGTCTAGAAATATATTCCAAGAAACCAGAAACTCTAATCATAAAGGATATATGCAGCCTTTTGTTCATAGCAGTGCAATTTACAATAGCTAAGATTTGGAAACAGCCTAAATGCCCATCAACAGATGAATGGATTAGAAAACTGTGGTATATCTACATAATGGAATACTATGCTGCTATAAAAAAGAAGGACTTATTACTATTTGTAACAGCAAGGATGGAACTGGAGAGTATTATGCTAAGTGAAATAAGCCAGGAAGTGAAAGAGAAACACCACATGATCTCACTCATTTATGAATAATAAAGAAGATTATAACCTGATGAACAAAAAGATAGATATGGAGGCAGAGAAACATTGTACAGACTGTCAAATTATAGTGGGAATGCTGGTGAGTGTTGAGGGGGATAGGTAAGAGATCAACCGAAGGACTTGCATGCTTGCATTTAAGCATAACCAATGGACACAAGACACTGGTCGGGGGGGTGGGTGAGGGCATGTGCCAAAGGGTAGGGGAGACTGGGGGGAGGTCAATGGGGGAAAAAAGGAGATATATGTACTACTATCTGCAATACTTTAAACAATAAAATAATTCTTTTTAAAAAAGAACCTAAATCACTTTCTACCTTATTATCCAGATTTATTTTTTCATAACACTTTCAAATATTTAGATATTTTTACATGTTTGCTGCTATATTATTCTTCCATATTTCTTCTATATGAGCTATATTATATGAAACATTTCTATGTAAATTAGTCTCAGACAATAGAAACATTAGAACTTTAGAAGCTAGTTAGTAAGTAAAAATCCCAAATAAACCTGATAATATAATCCAAAATTATATAATTCAATTCTGTGCTTCATTATCTCCTTCTGACTATATTGTCAGAGTAGGTATTTAATTTTTGGTAGCATAGACTAGGACAGACATAGAACAGAAAGAAAAACCACTACGATTCTTCTTATTGTTTTTCTCAAAGATTTACTTTTTTTCTGTCTTTTTTCTTGTTCAATTTGTTGTTCATTCTTGTTTCTAAAGTGTAAAATTTCCCTTCATTTTAGGTTGAAAAATCATACAGATACTTGGGGGTATGAAAATGTTTGCATACCACAATTTTACCAAAAACAGATCATTACCCAAGAAATTTTTTGCCTTATAAAATAATTTATGACAGCAAATGAGCCTGAACTGAAATGCAATTCACAGATGATAAAGCAAAAGTTAATGTACAACTTTTGCTATATCTTGTTGAAATGTCCAAATAACTGTCCCTTTTCTAAGAGATGAGCGTTTAGAGAATGTGTACATTTTTTTTTCTGATTCCACTCACCTCTTCTTCAAACTGTACTCTCCCCCTAATCTTCTTATCAGGGTAATTGAAGGGACAACTGGTGGGTCAAAGTAGAGGAGAAAAAAATTGTTTTTTTCTAGATATTGGTTGATGATCTCAGAAATCAATGAACAGGCTCTCAAATCCCTAAATATACTGTAAATTATTTACTATGGCAAATTATTCATAAAATATGAACATAACTAAATTAATTGAAACAAATTTTATTAAATGGTTGTTGTGTGCTGGCATGGAAGAAGTTGTAATCGTAGGTACATGGCTATATTTATTCATGTCCAGTGAGTGAACATAGAGTTCATAGTTCAGTGAGGAATTATACTCTCTAATCAATACTAATACTTTTAAATCCCCCAAAGTAGGATGATATATATTAAGAGCTCTCAGTACTGTTGAATGCCATTTTTCCTTGGATAGGGGTAACTCAAGAAAAATGTTTTCATGAAAAACTGGAGAGAATTGCCAATTATTTAATAAAGGCATTTCAGTTATTCTTTATTCTCATAAGCAAATGAGGACAAGTAGAAATAGAGGCTTTTGCTGACCCTTTATCTCAATGTCTACTGGTAGTTTTATCTAAAAAGCCTGTCTTCCCTGTGGGAGTGCAAGTATAGGCAGAAGTGAATTGGAGGGAGTTTTCTAGCTTAGTATGTTTAGCGGCATGTTTAACTCCTTGGTCATCTGAGGTCTTAAATCAAGTGTATAGCAAGGAATATATTTGCTCCAATCTATGTTTTATATTTGGGTCAAAGGGTCCAAACTTCACTGACTTTTGTCACTTAACTCACCTCACTCTTTTTCCTTCTATTTCCACTGAGAAACTACAATCTGATCTACTGATGATATTAGATTTTTGGAGTGGAGATATTAGACTTGTGATATAGATATGGCTAACTACAGCTAGTAATAGTGAAAATATTGACTATTAACTTTTTTTGTCTAAAATAATGATTAATGATTACAGATTTTAAATTAATTACACATCATATTTATATTTTACTTTTCCAAAGAATATGAGTACGTAAAATGCAAAAACCAAATATGACACTTATTATCCTGACACTCAGAAAAAGCCCTTAAGAGCATTTTTATTAATATCTTTCCTACACATACCCACAAATACACACATAAGTCAAAATTTTTAAAAAATATGTTTTTCTTTATTGTTTTTGAGAGAAAGAGGAAGGGAGAGAGAGATATAAATATCCATAATTGAGAAACATCAATTGGCTGCTGCCTGCACAACTTTTCCTGGATATTGAAACCTACAACCTGGGCATGTGCCCTGACTGGGAATCAAACTTACCATCTCTTGGTCCATGGAACAATGCACTACCAACTGAACCACACCAGCTGGGAAAATCTATTTTTTTTCTTTATTGATTAAGGTATTACATATGTGTCCTTATCCCTCCAATGCCCCCCCTACCCACTCATGCCCTCAACTCCCTGGTGTCTGTGTCCATTGCATGCATACAAGTCCTTTGGTTGATCTCTCCCCCTTACCTCCACCTTCCTGCACCTTCCCTCTGAGGTTTGATGGTCTGATTGATGCTTGTCTGTCTCTGGATCTGTTTTTGTTCATCAGTTTATGTTGTTCATTATATTACACAAATGAATGAGATTATGTGATATTTATCTTTCTCTGACTGGCTTATTTTGCATAGCATAATGCACTCCAGTTCCATCTATGTTGTTACAAATAGTTAAGATTTTCTTTTTTAGCACAGCATAATATTCCATTGTGTAGTTGTACCAAGTTTTTTAATCCACTCATCTGCTGATGATATTTAGGCTGTCTCTAAATCTTAGTTATGGTAAATTGTGCTGCTATGAACATAGGGATGCATATGTCCTTTCAGAATGGTTTTTCTAGTTTTTTGGGATATACTCCTAGAAGTGGGATCACTGGGTCAAATGGGGCTTCCATTTTTAGTCTTTTGAGAAAACTCCATACTGTTCTCCACAGTGGCTGCACCAGTCTGCGTTCCCACCAGCAGTGCTTGAGGATTCCTTTTTCTCCACAGCCTCGCCAGTACTTGTCATTTGTTGATTTGTTGATGATTGCCATTCTGACAGGTGTGAGATGGTATCTCATTGTCGTTTTGATTTACATCTCCTGGATGATTAGTGACTCTGACCATATTTTCATATGTCTCTTAGCCTTCCTTATGTCCTCTTTTGAGAAGTATCTATTTAGGTCTGTTGTCCATTTTTTAATTGGGTTGTTTTTCTCTTGATGAGTTGTATGTAAATGTTGGAGATTAAATCCTTATCAGTGATAACATTGGCAAATATGTTCTCCCATGCAGTGGGCTTTCTTGTTGTTTTGTTGATGGCAAATATATATATTTGAGTGAGTATGATATTGGCTGTGGGTTTGTAATATAAGGCTTTTATTATGTTGAGGTATGATCCCTCTTTTGCCATTTTGCTGAGGGTTTTTATCAGGAAAGGGTGTTGGATTTTGTCAAATGCTTTTTCTGCATCAATTGACATGACTATGTGATTTTTATCTCTCAATTTGTTTATGTGATGTGTCACGTTTATTGATTTGCAGATATTGTACCATCCTTGCATCCCTGGGATAAATCCTATGTGGTCATGGTGTATGATATTTCTGATGTAATGCTGGATCTGATTTGCTAGATTTTTGTTGAAGATTTTAGCATCTATGTTCATGGTTGATATTGGCCTATAATTCTCTTTCATTGTGTTATCTTTATTTGGTTTTGGTTTTGAGGTAATGCTGGCTTTGTAGAATGAGCTTAGAAGTGTTCCTTCTTTTTGAATTTTTTGGAATAGTATGAGGAGGATAGGTTTTAGTTCTTTGAATGTTTGGTAAAACTCCCCTGTAAAACCATCTGGCCCCAGGCTTTGGTTTGCTGGAAGCTTTTTGATGACTACTTCCATTTTCTCCATAATTATTGGCCTATTGAGATTTTTATATTCTTCCTGATTGAGTTTTGGAAGGTTGTATCTTTCTAGGAATATGTCCATTTCCTCTAGGTTGGCTAGTTTCTTAGAATAGAGTTGTTCATAGTATTTTCTTTAACAATCCTTTGTATTTCTGTGGGATCTGTTATTTTGCCTCTTTCATTTCTGATTTTGTTTATTTGGATCCTCTCTTTTTGCTTCTTGTTGAGCCTGGCTAGAGATTCATCAATCTTCTTTATCTTTTCAAAGAACCAGCGCTTGGTTTCATTGATATTTATTTCTGCTCTGATCTTTATTGTTTCCTTCCTTCTGCTCACTCTGGGCTTTTCTTATGCTTTCATTGTAATCCTTTAAGTTATAGAGTTAGATGATTTTTTTTCTTGTTTTTTTTTTTTTCTTGTTCCTTTTCCTGTCATTCTGGCACCCCTATTATTCGTATATTGCTTTGTTTCTTGCTATCCCCAAGCTCCCTTAGGCTCTGCTGTCTTTTAATTTTTTTTTCTAATTGCAGGTCAGTTTGGGTGTGTTTTTCTTTCCTGTCTTCTTATTTGCTAATTCGTTTTTCCATTTCTCCTCGTCTACTGTTGAAACTTTCCGTGGTGTTTTTTATTGCAGCTGTATCACCCTTTATTTCTTCTTGATTCTTAGATAATTTGTTGATTTTTCATCCATCTGGTTTATGAACTGTATGACCCTTATTCTGAATTATTTTTTCTGACATATTGCATGCTTCCATTTCATGTAGCTCATTTTCTGGCAATTCCTCCTTTTCTTTTCTTTGTTTTTGAGGGTTTCTTTGTATCCCCATTTTTACTATCACCAAAGGATATAGATGTAAAATTGTTAAGGGTCTGCTCTTTGGGAGGTAGTGGCTGCAGAGGCTGCTCCTCAGTTGGTGGAAACTCCTCTGGTGGGTGGTGTTCACAGCAGAGGTGGCTCCTCTGGCTTTCGGGGACAGGCTGTTCATGCAGTTGCTGCTACTCAGGTGGGTGCAGGCTACACAATGCTGCTGCTCCTCAGCCATGAGTGGGCTACTCACAGAGCTGTTGCTCCTCAGACAAAGGCAGGCTGCATGAGTGTAGGTAGAGCATAGGAGGTTTTGTCTCGGTGCAGAGGCTGATGCATGCTGTGGGCTTACTCTAGCATTTCAGATCTTTCTGGCACACCAGGGAGATGGCAATGCCCGCCTGAGCCCCTCCCAGAGCCGCCTACACAGTACCCTGACCTTTCATTGGCTCCCCTGAGATGGTGTTCCATGATTGGCCACCTCCACCTATAAATACCTGTACTTCCTCAATAAAGTTAGACCTGCGTCCCAGAACCTGGTCTCCGGAGTCGTGCATGCAAGTGTCCAGTGCTAGGGGCTCCACCGTCCTCACCCCTGGGAAATTCCCTGCTTCATATGGCGCCTGAACGTGGGGCACCCAGCACGTCGGACCGGGTGAGTGATCCTCTGCAATATGGGCAATATTCCCCCCGAAGCACACGCCACTCAGGCGCGAGCTCTCCACGCCATTTGTAGAATAGACTAGTATAAGATTAAAAAAAAAAGAAAGAAGAAAGAAAAACTTCAGGTGCTGTGGGAGTGCCTCTTACACTTTAACCCCTGGTTTTCAGAAGCTCCCGTATCAGACCCAGACACTTGGGAGAAAGTACTCAAGCCTATAACGAAAAACATTTCCACTTTCTCTAACCCCCGCCATTTTGGCCCTCCTCTCATGCCTCTCTGGAGTCCCCCCTGAACTATCTCTGCCGGTACCTGCGGCCCTTGCGGCCTCAGTGGAGGCAGGTCCCCTCCCCCGTACTTCTCACCACAGCCCTCTGCCTCCCCTGATGCATGGGAGTTGTTTGTTAAAGAGCCTCCGGACAAGAGTGAAACTAAACAGTCTACTGTGAGTCCGAGCCTTTGGGAGAGGGGAAAAAGGCACACCCTCAAACCTTCCCAGTAAACAACAACCCCACAGCCACTCAACCACAAGCCTGGCTTCCACCTAACCAAAAGGAGTTATTAGCCATTAGGAAAGCAGTACAGGAAGATGGTCTCTCAGCCCCATATACTCAACAACTATTAGACAATTTTAGCATTAATCTCAATTGTCCCTATG
>PVJC01000306.1:0-104247 GCA_004026665.1 Murina feae
TTTATGGGGTTGTCTTGTGGCCCAGTTAAGGTCATGTTTTACTAAGGTACTAAAGGCTTCAGAAAAGCTAGCCACAAATATGGAATTGAACAGACTGAGAGTTTCATTACTCAATTTTTTAATCCCCGAATTTTGTTGGAAAGTCCGTTCAGATCTATCAAAATAGTCAGGAACAGGATTGTCCTTTTTCTGTAGACAATGGTGTGTGGCTTTCCAAATGACTTGGCAAGGGAAGAAGTATTTGGGGAATAATTTAGTGGCCTGTGTACCTTCTCAAAGCCCTGGGCATCAAAGTCCTCTCGAGCTTTATTCCAATCAACGGCCAACAAAATTTCCAGGCTAAACATTTCTTACAAACATGTGAATAATGTGATAAAGATCAGAAAACCCAGGCTGATAGGCATTGGTCATGAGGTTGAAATGCCAAATTCAAGGGAATGAATCTTAAGGCCAGGGAAGTCCTTTACTGGGACCATAAATTTGGACTTAGTCCAAATGGCATAAGAATTTTGATGGTCTCCATCACCCACTTCCACCTGAAAAGGAACTATTAAGTAAGGGGGAGGAAGGTCTGGTGCATTAAGGGAAGTAGACATCAGGAGAGGAGAAAACAGGAAGTTCAGAAAGAGCAGAAAAGGGGGGAAAATTGGGGTGTGAAGTGGGAGTGGAGGGAGAGGTGCAGAGGTGTTTTTTTCTGGCGGGTTGTTAGTAGGTCTAGCTTCAGAACAACATGGGCAAAATTTAGAGAGTTTCCCAATGGTTCCTCTTTAACTTCAATTTCACAGGTGTAAATTCCTTTTTCTAATTCATCAAGGTGTTTATTCCGTTTAGAATTATTCTCTTTAAGAGAGGTGATAATGGGTTTCATTCTCAAGGTACCAGTTAAAGGAAGACTTCCATGGTCTTTGGGAGGTTTGGTGTTTTCTTTGTGCCAATTGTGCTTGCTAATAAGCGAGTTTTGAAATTTCAAAAGAGCCCCTTCCGGGCCAGCAACATTTAAGATCATTCTGGGCCTGAGTGATATTTGTCCAAAGACCCAGCCGGATACAACTTTCTGTGCGATAGGCCTGTGCATAACGTTGGCTGGGGTACCAGAGGGTGGCTGGTTATTGAATGGGAGCTTAGAACATGGACTGCTCATTAACACCAAATGAAGATGACCCTTTATCCCTTCCCTTCAAGTGGCCCTTAGGCCTAACCGTCCCCACAACACTTTATGGATGAGGTCCCAGGAGCCATATGGACCACGTGCTAATCGAGCCTTGCTGGAGCGCAGGCATTGATTCGGAGAAGGCCGTGGGAGGAGAGCCTGGGTGCTGCTTCAGATCCCACCGCTGCCGTCAGAATGGAAACAAATCCACACGGGATTGGATGGGAAAGGAGAAACGTGCCCTTGCTGGTGTTGCCCAGTGGTTAGAAGGGTCCTAGGTTCAGTTTCTGGTCAAGGGCACGTACCTGGATTGTGAGTTTGCTCCCCGCCCCTGGTCAAGGTGTGTACAGAAGGCAGCAGTCAATGTGTGCGAGTCTCTCTCTCCCCATCCATCCCTCCCTTCCACTCTCTCTGAAAAGCAATGGGGAAAATATCCTCAGGTGAGGATTAACAAAACAAAACAAAAAAAAACAAAAAAAAAAAAAGGAGAAACTTCTTTCAAACAAATAGTTTGCAAACTGGGGAGACACAGCCTCAGGTAAACAAGTGAAAATGTACTTCACTTGAGACAAAGGGTAAGATGATTTTGTTTTTACAAAAACCACACAGACTGCATCTTCTCCCTCTTATTCTCCCGAAGGGCGGGTTTCACACCCAGGAGAGGTCACTGTACCTCCTCGTGGTTTTGTGTGTTCTACACATTCAGAGACATTCTCTAGTAACAACCATAGAAATGATCCCTGAGGGTACAGTAATGGGGGGAGGGCTGTTCTTTATACCAAAGTTCCCACCCAGGTTCCTAATTAGGTCCATTTTATGTAAATGAGATATCCAATTCACACGGTTCTGATTGGTCTGAATCACCCAATTCTGATTGGTTGGGGGCAGGTCTCAGTCCATTGGTTGAAAGGTGAAAGCAGGAAATCCTTTATTACACATGACTGGAGCCCTGACTAGTGTGGCTCAGTTGGGTGGAGCACCATTATAAGCACTGAAGAGTCAGGGGTTTGATTCCTGGACAGGGCACATATACCCAAGCTGAAGTTCGATCCCCAGTTGGAGCACATGTGGGAGGCAACCTATTGAAGTTTCTCTCACCTCAATGTTTCTCTCTCTCTCTCTCTCCCCCCTTCTCCCTTCCTTTCTCACTAAAATCAATAAAAAAAAATATCCTATGGTAAGGATTAAAAAAAAAACAAACAGCCCTAGCTGGTTTGGCTCAGTGGATAGAGCGTTGATCTACAGACTGAAGGGTCCTGGGTTTGATTCTGGTCAGGGGCATATGCCTGGGTTTCGGGCTCCATCCCCAGTGAGGGCCATGCCAGAGGCAGCTGATCAATGATTCTTTCTCATCACCGATGTTTCTCTCTCTCCCTCTCTGAAATCAATAAAAATATATCTTTAAAAATATTTAAACAAATAATAATTGACTCTGATGACATAAACAAGGAGTGCATAGTGCTGGGAAACCCAAGTTCAACCAGAGATTCTTCCTGGTATACAGAGTATGTGAGAAGCCCCTCCTAGTAGATGGCTGCTAGACTCTATTAGTAAAATTTAGGTAGTTAGTTGAACGTGGGGAGTCGACCTCAGCAAGTAAATTCATTCACATCAAGTAAATCTCTTCCTGGGGTCCACATAACTTAGCTATAAGGGTAATATGCTAATTAGATTGGACGTCCTTCCAGATAAAGCCACCATGGCAGATGCTGAGGCAGAGGCGGTTATGGGTAATCAGGCTGGCAGTGGAGAACAGTTAGGGGGTGATAAGGCAAGCAGGAGAGCAGTTAGGGGGCAATGAGGCTGGCAGGGAGAGGAAGTTAGGGGTGATCAGGCTGGCAGGCAGGTGAGCGGTTAGGAGCCAATGGTCCCGGATTTTGAGAGGGATGCCTGACTGCTGGTTTGCAGAGATTGGGCCTAAACTGGCAGTCAGACATCCCTCAAGGGGTCCTGGATTGGAGAGGGTACAGGCCGGGCTGAGGGATATCCCCCCTCCCCTTTCCATGCACGAATTTCGTGCACTGGGCCTCTAGTACTTCAATAAAGCTGTTTTAAAAATCTGTATAATCTCATATGGAAATATGGTCACACAAAGTGCAAAAAGCCTGATGCATAAGAGTGTGTATAAAAATAGATGCCTAAAGAGATTATTTCTCTAAGGATAACCAATGACAGTAAACAGCTGCTGTTCCTGAGGAGGTAGCCTGGGCGATCTGGTATGGGAGGGACTTTTTCTTTGTACCCAAAGTATAGCATGATAAGCTTACTAGTAAACACACACACACACACACACACACACACACATATGACTTTTTCAGTTGAAAAATAAACTTAGAAATGAGAATGCATATACGCATGCATGCTTAGCAAAAAAAAAAGAAAAGAAAAGAAAAACAACTAAGAGGCGGTCATGTACCAATAAATCACCAGTGACTTACCGTTTGCTCTCTTTACTTTTTCGGATTCAGTTTTGCTACAATAAGCATGCATTGCTTTTCGTTTTACAAGTTTGAAAAATGACATTGAGATACTGACTCTTGTCTTGCTGATTCACGGGGTGTCTAAAGTTTAAGCAAGACCTCAATGTTAGGGGAGAGGACCCAGGTACAACTCCTCACCAGAGGCTTTCCTGCACCACTAGGAAAGAGTAAGAAATCTCCACTCAGTATTGTGGAGGCTCAGCCTGTATTTTTTTTGGAGGGGGGTGGGGGGGGAGTGGGAGTAGGGGGAGGCTCAGGTTTGGGATCTACTGTATTTTATTGAATATGAGCTCCTGTAAAATGTTAACTTCCCGCCCTGACTGGTTTGGCTCAGTGGATAGAGCGTCGACCTGTGGATTCAAGGGTCCCGGGTTCAATTCCAGTCAAGGGCATGTACCTGGGTTGTGGCACATCCCCAGTGGGAGGTGTGCAGGAGGCAGCTGATTGGTGTTTCCCTCTCATCGATGTTTCTAACCCTCTATCCCTCTCCCTTCCTCTCTGTAAAAAAATCAATAAAATATATTTTTTAAAAATGTTAACTTCCCCATTATTTTATGTTCCACTAAGAAAGAAAGAAAAAAAAAAGTCAAATAAACCAGGTCACAGCTTGGATTATACAATGCATTTGGTTTCTGAAAAGTTCAATCTGATAAATGTTTATCTTGAAATCGACGACTCAGTATTGTGTCTGCACCTCTCTTCCTTAGGTGGGTAGATCATCTAAGCAACACGGTTCACCTGATACCCTCCTGTCCCTAGAACCTTCTTCCTCCCCGCTCTGCCCAACCAGTCACTAAGTCCTGTCTTTTCCACCCGTGCTGCCACCTGCTCATTATCTCTCACCTGGACCGCAGCACTAGCCGCCTAACCAGCCTGCTCATCTTACTCTCCTATCCATTATTCACACCGCAGCCCGAGTGATCCCTTCATGTCCTTGCTTAAACGTTTCCACCGGCTGCTTTCCTCGCAGGGTGAGGTCTGTTTAACTTGGCATTTGACTTTTCATGACCTGGCTTCTGCTTGCCGTTTTAAGTCTGTTGGGACTTCCTCCAAATGAAATTGCTTGCTGCTTCCTCAAAGCACCCTGTGTTTTTTTCAGGCCTCCAGGCCTCTGCACCAGCTGTTTCCTATGCTTGCACTACTCTTCCTCAAGGAGTATTTACTGAGCACGTAGTAAGTGCCGGGAGCCGAGAATGGAGGGGCCAGCAGGGCAGGGCGAGCCCAGTCCTCACATAGAGGCTGGTGGAAGAGACAGAAATGGAAACATACAATCATTAAATTATAAGCACACGTGGTGGGCATTTGTAGAGGCTTGTTGAAAATGGCAACCATGGCCTCAGAGAGTTTAGAATCCGAATAGGGCCAGGGAGACAGTGTGAAGGCGATCAGAACCCCGGATCTAGCAGGGACTGCCTGCCTATTGTAACTGGGGGAGCTGGCCCGCGGGGTCTCCCTCTGTGCAATGGAAAAAGGCCCACCCATAGGTCTTATACGCGATGCATATAATCCCGCGGCTGTGCCGGACCGAGAGTCCCTCCTCCCCGGGAGGCGAGGGCCCGCCGCCGGCCCCCCCCCCAGGAGGCTGCGGGCTAGACCTGGAGCGCCTCCGCCCGAGCGCGCAGCGAGCGCCCCGTCTTCCGTCTCCGGGTGGGACCGCGAGCGCAGACCGCAGGCCGCAGAGCGGGCGGGCCCGGGGCGTCGGGCGTCGGACGCCGGGCGCGGGGGCCGTGGGGGGCGGGCAGCGCTCCGCCCCATCTCCCCACTTTGGGGGCCAGCCCCCTCCGCTCGCCCCCGCCCCGCCTTTGAATCACGGGGGTGGGGAGGCGGGGCGTGACCCATTCATGCCGGGAATCGGATCCAGATGTTCCCGTGGCGCGTGCAGCTGCATCCTTGCCTTTTTTGGCAAAAAACGTGCGGCCGCGAGCGGATCCCGGGCCGCCTCCGCTAATCCCCGGGAAGAGGGGGGAAGGGGACGGAGGGTCTGGGCCCAGACTGGGGACCCGCAGCGGGGGGGCTCTGCGGGATCTGGGAAGGACTAAGGGAGGGGGACGGTTTGTACCGGGACCCCCGCGCTCCCGTAAACCCCTCCCTTCTCCGGGAAGGAGCGAGCCCTTAGCCAGCAGGGGGGAGGCAGGCTAAGCCCTAGAGGGACGGTAGCAGCGGCGGCGGAGCGGCGGGGATCCCCTTTCTCCGGAGAGATTTCCCACCCTGTGGCCCGCAGCTCCCCCCTCCGCCCTGCTCTGAGGTCTGGAATAGCCTGAGCCTCCTGGTCTGCATAGCAACCTTCTTTTCCCTCCATCCCCAGACAAACACACAGGGTCTGTGCTATCTCACACTGCTTTATTGCAGAACCTCTAAGGGGGTGAACCAGTCCCACCCCTCTGCCCATCTCTGGGCAAAATGGAGCTGAAATGAGAAAACACTCAACGATCGCGGGCTGGGCAAAACCCTGTACCCCAGGACCTCCTAACCAGTGAACCCCTGATCTGCTGCCCAAATAGCCCCTGGAGACAGGAGTGGAATGGGGGTAGGGAGGGTCAAGGCTGAGTGCAGGACTTCGCAGGCACCCAGAGGAGACCTAGTCTGCCCAGAAGCCTGGATGGAAGGGCCTGGGTCCGAGTCCAGGTTTGGAGGGCTGGGATCTAGAGCCCTGATTTGGGCAGAGGGATTGGTCGGGAACCACAACTCTAGGGGACAGGGCTGAGTTCTAGAGCTCAGGCTTGGGAGGGGATATGAATGGTAGGGGGCCCGTGAGAGCCCAGGTTTGGGGGACCTGGGCCAGGGAGTACCAGTTTGGGGATGTCGGAGTGAGGAGTCTGAATCCTGAAGCCCAGGAGGAGCCCCAATGTGGAGAGAGGCTGGGTCCCAGAGGTGGTTCGGAAAAGGAGCCTTAGTCCTCGGGGCCCTGGTTTGGGAGGGCCTGGGCCCAGCAGCCATGGCTCAGGGCCCTGCCTGGCTGCAGCCCTGGCACAGCACTTTGTCTCCGTCGGGCACGAAGCCTTGGCCCACCAGGGAGGTGGAGCAGCGGGCGCAGGCGAAGCAGCTGTGGTGCCAGTGGCGGTCTTCAAAGGACACGTACTTGCCCCCACCGAGTCCTGGAGGGAGGCTGGAAGTTAGCGCTGCTGACCAAGAGGGTGGTCCGGGCCCTCGGTCTCATCCACGCCCAGACCCCATTCCCTTACCTGCACCCCACCCTCTCAGTTATTTGACCCTTCTCCCACCTGTGATGGGGCGCTTGCAGCTGCTGCACTTGGGTGCAAAGAGTTCTCCAAAACAAGCCACACAGTAGGGATCATCATCCCGGGAGGTGAACTGCTGCCCTGCCAAGGGTGTTTGGCACCCAGTGCAGACCAGGCATTCTCGATGCCAAGGCTGGTCACGGTATGTCACGCCACCCTGTGTCAGCGTCTGTGGGGGCAGCATCTGTCAGCAGCGGGGAGTGGAGATTCCCACCCCGTAACAGAGCCTTGCTCACCCCCACCCATCATCCAGTGGAGACCAGGGCCCCACCCTGCTGGCCCGGCCCCCACCTTGCTGCAACGGGCACAGCGAGGAGCAAACTTGTTCTCATAGCAGGGCACGCAGTAGTGAGCACCCTTGTCGGGCACGAAAGAACGGGAGCCCAGTGGCTGCTCACAGCCGCTGCACAGGAAGCAGTGCTCGTGCCATGTCTGGCCTCCGTACTCCAGCTTCCGGGACCCTGTGGGGAGCAGGGGTCTCACTCAGAAGCTGTGTGCCAAGCTCCTGAGTGCCACCCTCTGCTATGGCCCTATCCCCAGGAGAACCCCCATTGTTTCCATAGCTCAGGCAAGGTGGTGTCTATGCACATGCAGCAGGGCCCTCACCACACATATTGTACATGCGAACCTCTCCCAAACACTGGACCTGTTGGCCATGCACATGCTAGGCCCCCATAAACTAGACATGAGGGTTTGGCATATGTGAAGTCCTTATATGGAACAGATATGACTGTCTCATGTCATAGGCATGATGACTCAGTATATGCTAGGCCCTTATGCACCAGATTTAATGGTTTTAGCACACCCACAAAGACCCCACTTATACTAGCCAAGCAAGTTCTAATGTTCTGAACACGGTAGGTTCAGTACATGCTAAGCCCCTGCATATCCCAATCATGCCATTCTCCAGAGATTCTAAATCCTTACGCGTAACTATTAGGCATGCACTCAGCACCCATGTTAAGCCCTCTGTTTATCTGTCTCTGCACACATCAAGACCCATTGTACCAAGTATGACAGTCTTAGCATACTCTTAGCTCCTACATGCACCAAACATGCAGCTCTTTTGACATGCTAAGCCCCAAGGTGTGCCAGTTTGTCCATACATGGCAAGGAGAATACCAGGCCCACCGGTCCAGCGCATATTAAACCCTCAGGAATGTAGTAGGCTTGTCCGTTTCTGTACATGCTAAGCTTTCAAGTGTGTACCTGTGCATGCCAGTCCCTGTGCATGCTAAGTTCCCAAGATCATATAAGCACGACAGATCCTGCATACACTAAGTTTCTAATAACATGCTGCCTGTATAAACCTCCATGTATGTATCAGACAGGTGTGCCAGTCCCTTGCACATACATGAACCTTACACGGATGCCAGGCATGCCGGTCCCACACACAGTGAGCCCCCGGGGACGTACCCGGCATGACGGTCTCCCCACAGGCGGAGCACTGTGAGGAGAAGGCACTGCAGTAGCAGTCATTGCAGAGCAGCTCACTGTCCTGGCAGGTGAAGGGCTCATCGGCGAGGGAGCGCTGGCAGCGGCAGCAGCGGAAGCAGCCCTCGTGGAAGTGGCGGTCTTCGTAGAATAGCTCCTGCCGGAAGCGTGGCAGGGGCACTGGCACCTTTATCCCCCTCCCTCCAGCCTCCACCCGCAACTCTGCCCGGCCTGGTCTGGTCCTTACCCTTGAGTCATGCCCGATCAGCTGCTGGCACTCGGCACAGGTGTTGGCGAAGGTGTTGTCGTAGCAGGGTACGCAGTAGGGGCCGTTGTCTGTCTGGATGTATTTCCGGCCGTACAGGGACTCACTGCATTTTGCACAGTCAAAGGCCTCACTCATGGTGGCTGTGAGTGAGCCCTGTTAGGGACACAAGGTGCATCAGGGTCACCAAGGGCTGTGGCTGAACTCCTTGCAGAAGCCTTGGCATTAAATAAAGAGCAAGAGGCCAGGCATAGAAAATGCCAGGTCAGCCTGGCCAGGGTGGCTCAGGGGTTGAGTGTCCACCTTTGAACCAGGAGGTCACGGTTCGATTCCTGGTCAGGGTACATGCCCGGGTTGTGGGCTCGATCCCCAGTGTGGGGTGTACAGGAGGCAGCCGATCATTGATTCTCTCTCATCTCTCTCTCTCTCTCTCTCTCTCTCCCCCTTCCTCTTCGAATTTAATAAAAAAATATATTTTTTAAAAAAGAAAGAAAATGCCAGTCAGAGTAGATGGTGACGGGGAAAGGGTGCTTCTGGGAACCCAGGAGTCCTGCACGTTTGTTTCTGTATTTAACGGTGGAAGGGGGTCAGGAAAAAAATCAGGAAGCAAAAGTTGTGTTCTTATCTGGGCCCTGGCAGATCTGGGGTGAGGGGGCCTTTCCTGGGTCAGTGACTCATTTCCTGCCCCAGCCTGAGTTTAGTCTCCACTGTCCCCACTGTCCCCAAGGGGGCAAGGGCAGGGGCAGAGAGCCACCCCATCCTATCCCATACGAACAGCACTCCCACCCTCTCCTGACTCCTAGGAAGGGACCCTTGGGGTGCAGATAAAGGAGCCCCTGCCCAGAGGTCTGGAGTGGGGGAGCTTGGGGATGGGGATGGGCTGTTCCTGCCTGTCCCCATTCAGGAAACAGTGGGATGTCAGAGGTATGCTGAGCGGATGAATGGTGGCGGTGGAGGAGGCGATGTCATCGAGACTCACCTCCCAGGAGAGTCAGCCCAGCCATAAGGACTTCAGAGGCTGAGCTTAGGTTTAAGCAGGAAGGAAATCCTGCAAGCTGGACCAGGCAAGCTTCCCCAGCTGAACTCTCTGCTCTCACCCCCTGCTGGGTCTCTGGTCACTCCAGCCTGGGCAGCCCTGGCCTGCAACATCTGCAGCAGCTGTGGCAGCCCAGATGGCCAGATGTCAGGTTTTACCAGCAACAGGGAAATGAGATGCCTGGGGAGGGAGAGGGGAACTGGAGGCAGATTATGCAGCGTGCCTCCCTGCCATCTCCTGCTGGGGGGCATCATGCTTGGCAGCATCTGGCAAAACCCAGGAATCTTTCCATCCCCTGGGTCATGATTTCCCTCCTCCTGCCTCTGGGAGAGACAGCCTCTCCCCAGCTTTTCTGATTTCTAAGGGTTTGGGGTGGGGGAGTGAAGGGTGAGAGAGGGAGCCACTGAAGACATTTTCTCCCCACTCAGACCCCCTCTCGGATGGGGAGTCAGGCAAGGGGGAGCCCTAAGAGCTGTTGCTGCAGACACCCACTCCCCCCACCAAACCTCAGACACTTTCCATTTTCTCAGGAACAAAGCATGTTTGTGGGATGAGGTCATCCACACAGCTGCCTCTGGAACAGGAGCATGGGGAGTGGGGGTGGTGGTGGGGAAATGGGGTTCCTGGTCCCTTCTGTTGCCCCCCGACGCCAGTCTCTAGCCCCAGATTCAGAGCTCCCCACCTCCAGCCTCCTCCATCATGAAGCCTGCTCTCTGAGGACAGGAGTCCTGGGGTGGGTGGAGAGGAACCCCCAGGTCCCATAGGAAGGGCATGTTCTCACAGCACAGATGAGCCTGGGGAGTACAAAGGAACCCACCAACCTACTCCCTCCACGTTAGACCTCAGGAACTGGCAGTCCCCAGAGCCTACCCTGGCTCAAGTTGAAGGGAAAGCCTCTTCTCTCAGCCACCCACAGTGGGAAATTCTCGCCAACAAGCGTTGCTCTGCCTTGGAGTTCAGACTCCAGGCGCCAACAGACACCCCAAGCCTGTAGGATCTGGCTCTTCTGAAGGGATGGCTCGTGAGCTCATAGCTGTCCTTCTGGACACTCACTTCACACCCCGGCCAGGGCATGAGGCTACGAGAAGCTGGGGTCTTCAGAGCAGGAACTTGTGGGGTAGGGGCTATGCTGTAGGGTGGACGGTACCCCCCCTAGTCACCCCCCCACTCAGGCCTGGGTTTCCTCTGGCCCCGCATCTGAGGATTGCCTGGGCTGTCAGCCACAGGCAGCAGGGGGCACACAGGTGGGGAGTGGTCATGCCTCTGTCCAGGAGGGCCTGGGGCCTTTTCCTTCCTTCCTGGCTTGGCCCTAAGTAGCCGCCACCTTCCCAGGCCCATGCTAGCCTTGGGCCCACCCCCTGGGAGGCAGTCACCACTCTGAGACAGGGACACCCCAAATAGGGTATGGGCATGGCTTCTGTTTCCTTCCCAGAATCCCCTAGTCTGTCCAGCTGGGCTCTAGTGAGGACAGAGTGAAGGGCACTATCAAGGCCCACCTGTCTCTGCCCATTTCCCTCCTCCCCCGTTCCCTGGCAGGACAGGGGACTGAGGGAGCCAGTCTTGTATTCCTTCATGGTGGGGAGGGCTGTGCAGGGGAGACTGCTCAGTTGGCCAGATGGCGCTCAGCCCCTACCCGCACCAGCACACACTCCTCTTCACCTGACCCAGACACACACACCTGGCACCTCTCAGAGCTCAGAATAGCTGGATAAATGGCGGTGGCATGTGGTGTGCAGAGGCTTGAGCTGTGAAATATAAACCTGGGTGACCGTGGGCAAGTCACCCAGGCTCCCTGAGCCTGTTTTCCCATCTAATGACTACCTGCTACCTCCTGGGTTTATTGTCGGGCTAAAATGTGATGACACTTGGAAAGCACCTCGAGTTGGTTAGTTGTCAGTAAATGGAGGATATTCGTGTTTTTACTATTAGCCCCTCCCTCATACAGGGGTCAGACAATAGTTTCTCAGCCAGGTCTGGGTCAGGGAGCTGGCCTGGGGTTTGACCGGGACATTCCTAGTATTGGCCCAGGGAGAGAATGAAGAGGGAAGCCCTGCGTCCATCTGGAGCACCAAGAAGCCCAGGCTATAGGGTCAGCCTGACTCCAGCAAGCAGAATCCGGAGACCCCCTCGCACAGGTACACAGGTGCACACATCTGGATGCTGCTCTCCCCTCACCAAGTGCATTCCCACCCACCCACCCACCGTCTCATCAGATCTCACAAAGGCAGGCAGGAGGGTAGTGCGGTCATCCCCAATTTACAGCTGAGCGCAGAGGCCGGGCAGGGGCATACCCAAGGTCATTCAGGTATCAGAGAGCCCAGGAGCCCTTTGCTGTTTCTCTTTCCCTAGAAATGCTGTAATGGTGGTGTAGTGGGGGGAAAGCACTTAAGGGCAGGGGGACATGAGATGCTGGGTGACATCAGTAGTACAGGAGCCCTGCTCTTCTCTCCAGCTGCCAGCCCTGCCACTGGAAGACACCCAGGAGCCTTTCCAATTACCCATGCCAACAGCTCAACTCTTTTGCCCCCCTCCGGCCCCCACTGTCCATATCCTTGGCCAGGCCCCACAGCTGTGAGCAAGGATCAGAACAGACCCCTCCTCTAGGTCCCTGGAGTTGACAGGAGACTAAAGGGAAGAAATTGAACTCTCCCCTCCCCTCCTCCCACCCCCTGCTAGCAGGCACCTACCTCAACCCTCCACTCTCCCCTCCCTGCCCTGGGGCCTGGGAGTTTAGGGGAAAGGGGGGGGGGGAGGAGCAGGATCCAGCAGCTGCTCTGGGGACAAGAGAGAGGAACAGTTCATTCACCCCGAGTCCCCCAGGGCTGAAGCAGCCCGTCCAAGATCCGAGTTTAAAAATAAGTTGAAACTGTCTTTGTATATGCCTGGGGCACTTTCTCGATCTTAATCTTACTGTCTCAGGTCCTCTCCTCATGGGGACTAAGTTGGCCCCAAGTTTGTGTTTCCCCACATTCTTGCTTCCCAGTCTCCCGGGCCTGAGTCTCTTTGGCTCTGCCCGGGAGGCGGCCAGTGGGCCTCCATGAAACCTCAGCCTCCTGCATCCAGCGCGGTCCCCGGCCGTGCCTGTGTGTCTGCACACCTCCCAGCTGTCTGTATGCAGTGGTGTCTCTGTGTCTCTGACTGGCCATCTCCCAACAGCTCTCCTCTGTGAATCTCTACCTCTCAACACCCACATCTGGTCTCTTAGTGTCTCTACTGGGAATAATGCGTGGGTCCCCACCCCATCCCAGGTCTCCATCTCTCAGCATCTCTGCATGCCCAAGTGTCTCTGCCTGCGTCTCTGAAGGGCTCCGCAGGCCTCCCAGAGGCGGATTCACTGCCAGACCAAGGAAGCTTAGGCTCCTGGGCCCCTCACTCGCCAGGACCCTCGCGGCCCTGGTGTCACCGGACAGCCAAGGGGTGCGGGCTGCCTGATTTCTGCTCCCAGCACTGGGAAGGGCCTCCCGCCGAGGTCACCAGGGTCACTGTACACTTTTTCCTAAAAAGCTCCGCAAAACCTGGGTTGGTGCCTATGCCCGGAGCTGTCTCTCACTGTCCTGTTCCGAGTAACTGCAGCCTCCTGTCTGAGCCTGCCTCCCGGTCCCGGTCCCGGTCTCCCATCCACTGGGCTTTTGGGAACCGCAGTTTCTAGGACGCTCCGGTCTCTATTCCGAGACCCTGGCCTTTCCATTTCACACTGGTCCCCATCCCCCGCCCTCCCGCCCGCAGCACCCCCGCCGCCGGGGGCCCGGGGCGGAGTGGTCTGGAGGTGGCCCTCCGGGGCTCGGCGCCCGACCCAGGCGGGGGCAGGGGGCGGGCCGCCGCCGCTCGGTCCGCGGCTCGGGGCTGGGGCCGGGGGCCGGGATCGGAGCCGGGCGCGGCGGGGAGCTCACCTCGAGGCGGGCGGCGGCAGCGGGGCGCGCTCGTGGCGACGGGGGCCGTGCGGGGAGACGGGCCCGCGTCCCTCCGCGCTCCTACCTGCGGGCCGGGCCGCGCGGGGGCCGAGCGAGCTGCCGGCGGCTCCCGGACCGTGTGGGCGAGTGGGAGCGCGGCCCCAACCCCTCCCCGAGGAAGTGAGCGCCGGGCCCGCCCCGCCCGGACCCCGCCCCCAGCGCCCCGCCGGCCGGTGCGGACCCCGCCTCCGGCCCGCGATCGCCGAGGGGTGGGGTGGGTGTGGGGGGGACAGACCCCGCCCCGCCTCCCCTTTGGACTGGAAGCTCGCTCGCTGGGGCCCCCTCCTCGGGCCCAGCCTAACCTGGCTCTCCCCACCTTCCCGGGCGGCCAGGACCCCGCCCCTGTCCACTCCCTGCAGCTTTGGCAGCCTCCCCCTGCTTGCCCCTTCCCCCTGCCCCCACCCCACCCCCATAGGGACTTGACTTCCAGAGGGCTTTATTCCACCTCTCTGAGTGACAAAAACAGAAGCAGCCACCTCACCTCCAGCTGCACCCGGGGCTGAAAAGTCCTGCCTAGCTTTCCAGGCGCCAGGAATAGTTGTGACCTTCGAAGCCCAGGGGAGACCCTAATCCTTGGCCCCGTGATGTTTAGGCTTCTCAGGGAGGAGTGTGCATGGTCAGGACACGCCACGGGGGGTGGAGGGAACCCTTCTTTCCTCACCTCGACGGTTCCAACCCTCTGGCTTCCTCTCCGTGCCCTGGAGGGAGGACTGGCGCCTGCCAGGGACACCAGGCCCCACCAGGGCTTTGAGGCCACCCCTCCTGGGAGCCTCAGGCTTGTCACTAGGAATAAATAGCCTCCATCTGGAAGGGAGGAGGCGGCTCTGCTGCGCTGTTTGCAAAACAAGAGACGACAGAACCAATCCTGGAAACCACCTCAGCACCTGGCGTGGAGATTCAGGTGCACAGAGGGTCTTCCATCCCCAAGCGGGGCTCCTGGAACTCTCCTCTGCCGTCCCCGAATCACTTGCCTGCCTTACTGGGTGGGTCCCAACTCACCCCGGAAGCCATGTTTCCTTTCAAAATGAACAACGGCCTGCTTGTTATGGGTGTTCTTGATGCCTAAACTGCTACACGTGCCAGGAGGCCAGGAAACGGGCCTTGCTGACCATCACCCCATTCCCAGCACCTACTGCAATATTTGGGTGATAAATATTTGGTGAATGCATGAATGACAGACGTGCTTCAGTTGGGATCCCTCCTTCCCCCTCGTTTGGACCATAGGCACCTGTTCTCTGGAACCCAGGAGGGAGCAGCTAGACCGAGGGTGGTCCCTTTCTCTGGGGTTCGTCTCGGTCGGTTTGGAGTAGAAGGCAAAAAAAATAGCTTGCTCTGGGGAAAGGGAGCTGGTGAGCAGTCTTCTGAAAGAGAGAAGCTCCGAGTGAGTAAGGATGGCGCTGGATCGAAGGAAGAGTTGGGGTCTCTGGTTTTTACTCATGGCTTGAACATCTTTTCCGAGTTCTTCCTTGGCACGAGCCCTGTCTGGGCAGTTTATATAGAGGAATGCACTCGATTTTCCAACAACTTTTGAAATGTCTAATTTTATCCCTGCTTTAAGGATGAGGAAACGGAGGCACAGAGAGAGTGATTAACCTGCCAAGGCTGACACAGGTAATGGCAGATTGGATTCAAATCCAGTCAGATGTTAAAACTCCTTATGCCAAGAAAAGAGTGTGGGGCTAAAAATATTAATCCTTTTTCTCCCACTTCTAGGTTCTTCTTACTGGGCTAATCATCAAATCAACAGAGAAGATTAACAGGAGAAAATAAAAGTGTTTTTTTTTCTTTTGCGTTTATATTTTTATTTTTAAATAATTCTTTATTGTAGAAAGTATTATATAAGTCCCCTGTTTTCCCCCATTGACTCCCTCTAGCCCGTCCGCACCCACCACCCCAGGCCCTCACTGGCCCCCTGCCCCCTTGTCTGGCCATTGCATATATGCATACAGGGTTCTGGGTTGATTACTTCCCACCCACCCACCCTCCCCTGCCTTCCCTCAGAGATTCCGCACTCTGTTCCATGCTTCTGGATCCACTCCATTCATGGTTCATTTGATTCCACATGAGTGAGATCATGTGATACTTTTCTTTCTCTGACTGACTTATTTCACTTAACAGGATACTCTCCAGGTCCCTCCAGGCTGTCTCAGAAAATAAAACTTTTCTTTAAAAAATATATATTTTTATTTCAGAAAGGAAGGAAGAGGAGGGAGACAGATGGAAACATTAATGATGATGAGAGAGAATCATTAATTGGCTGCCTCCTGCACACCCCCTACTGGGATTGAGCCTGCAACCCAGGCATGCCTTTGACTGGAATTGAACTTGGGACCCTTCAGTCCACAGACCAATGCTCTAGCCACTGAGCAAAAATGGCTAGGGTGAAAATGAAAGTTTTCAATACATGGACAAGGGGTATCTACATAGACATGAAAATCTCGAGGACAGTGAGGCAACAATGTGCATACAAGACCTTTTTGGACACAGGGGAGAAGCATGGGGGGAGGCGGGGAAATGGCTTATTAGATTTCTGAGTCTTTTGTTTCTTAATAAACAGCTTAAATTTCCCCAAAAAGGCAGCTTCAGGGTGACAACACTTTGGTTCTCTTCAAGAGCCTAGCTGTTAAACGCTACAGCCCCTGTAGTCATTCAATCCCTTTAAGCCTCAGTCTCCTTATCTGTTAAGAGTGGCTGCCTTCCTGTCTCACAGCATTCTTGAGAGGACTGGATGAGAGCACACAGTAGGTATTCAACATGCGTGTGATGTTTTAGGATCAAGTGTGAAGGTTCTGCTGCTGGACTTGGAGCCTGGAGGCCGGAAAAAGTTAGGAGATTTCTGACTTGGCCTAACCTGGGGAAGGGAGACTGGTGCAGGGCACCAGGCTGTTGCCTAAACTATAAATGCCCCACTGGCTCCCTTCTCCATTTCCAGCTCCCCCGTGGGCTCACATTTCCCTGCCTGCTCTATTTCCGATGACCAGGAGGACGTGCTCCAGGGAGCTCTAGGGATCAACCACATGGACTCCCTGTTCCTGTTTCTCGTCAGTCCCTCCTCCCTTCCCCCTCTTCAGGGAACAGGTGTGCCTGAGTTGGAAGCAGAGCCTGAGTGTTGAACTAGCCTGGGTTAAGTGACACCTAGCCTCCCAGCCGCGCAGGAGGTCCCCACACACTCGTCCTTATCGTGTGGTGGAGGGGGGCTTCCTCAGGGTCTCCCAGCTATTCTCTCACCTCGGGAGGGCTTTTAGAGGGAGGCCTCGGGTGATGACTGACAGGCCTCTCGTGGTTTCCTCTGGGCGCTGAATCATTCTCTGATGCTTGTAACCACAAGCCCTCCTTCCCCCAGTGAGAAAACTTCTTTCCTTCTTTGGGTGTATTGCTCACTCTTACCCTTTGGGCTGCCTAGGGTTCCTTCCCCCTTTCAGTGTGCAGAGCTGCCTGCTCCAGGGTATACCCATCTCACAGTGCCTTCCTCAGAGGGAGTGGCGGGAGGGACTGGGGCTGCCACCTGGTCACTCTGCCTGATGGCTGGGCTTCTTAATCAAGATGAGGCTGAAGCCCTAGCTGGTTTAGCTCAGTGAATAGAGCGTCAGCCCGGGGACTGAAAGGTCCCAGGTTTGATTTCGGTCAAGGACATATGCCAGGGTTGTGGGCTTGATCTCCAGGGGCTGTGCAAGAGGCAGTCACTCAATGATTCTACCTCATCATTGATGCTTCTCTCTTTCCCTCTCCTTCTCTGAAACCAATAAAAATATATTAAAAAAAAAAGAGATGAGGCTGGAAAGGTGGACATCTGTGGGATCATGAAGAGCCTTGTCCTTCAATAGTTAAATAACAAACGAGATAGAAATTCGTGAATGCACAAAGCCCTAGTTGGGCAAGGCTCAGACTCAGATGCAGAAAAAACCTTTTTACCCTGCAGATTTCAGCTACTGTCAGGTTTCTCATGCGCACTGGTCTGTTGGACTCATGCCTCCGAGGACAGAGGAGAGCATTTCCCCAGAGCTTCTCAGCTGGAAGCGTGAGCCCTGTCGTGTGAAATGGGTGCAATTTCAGAACTCACTGAAGGCTAGCTTTTCGTGATGGAACAGAAATCAAATCCCTCACGAGGGCTCTGCTGTGCCCAACACTCTCTGTCCTTACAGTTAGGTTTAGTAATAATAACAACAATAATAGCTCTAATTGATTGTGAACACAGCATTTAAAAAATTATTTCATGTAATGCTCACAACCATTCTGTGGGTATAGTATCATTACTTTAATTTTACAGAGGGGGAGACCAAGGTTGAATGCAGCTAACTTTGTCTTGATTGGCAGCAGTTAGGATCAGCGTACACCTCCATGGTTCATGGTCATCATCATTGACATTGTACAGCCTCTGACACTCATTGTGCCAACCAGGCACTCTCTTGAGGAGATAAGGCTCAGACTTTAGAACTATTGCTCTGGTATGACTCCTCCATTCAACTGTGAGCTCCTCGATGGCCCTATGAGGCACACAGTGCATGCAAGGATTGTTTTAGGGATGAGAAAAATTATGCTCATTAAAGTCAAGCGACTTGTCAAAAGCCACACAGCCAGTCAATAGCAGTCAGACATGGTTTTAGAGTCTGCTGTCTCAGTATTGAGTGCTCTTTTCCAGTACACTGTAAAATTCACACAGCTCCTGGCTTTAAATGCACCGGGTAAATAGGCAAGTGGGGTACAGCCGCAGGCGACTGCGCAGGCGCAAACGCCAAGCCCAGCTCGGCCGAGGGCAGTGCCAGACACGTGTTCCCAGGTGCCAACGCGGAGCCGAGCGCGAAGGCGAGGTACACGTGGACAAGCTCTGGCGAATAAGAACTGGCTCTCGTCAAGTCACGAGACTAGACTACATTTCCCAGAAGCAGCCTGTGGTGGACGCCTTTGCTGGAGGACGTGCTTCCGGAAAAGCAGGCGCCGCATAGGCGGTGGAGAGGAAGTGGGCGGTCCTAAGCCTCCGCGGCCAGGCCCGTTTCCTGTAGGGTCAGTGGACCGGGAGACTGAGGTGGTGAGGCGCCAGCGTTGTCTACGGAGTTTTCCCAGGCGTGAGCAGATATGTCGGCGGCTTTTCGGAAGGCAGCTAAGTCCCGACAGCGGGAACACCGAGAGCGAAGCCAGGTAAGACCTCACAGGACCCAGGAGCGGCGGCTCTGGCCCCATGTGCTTCTCTCGCCCCAACCCCCTCTTGGCTTGCGGGTCCGGGTCTTGTACTCACTGCGAGTAAATAAATGCAAATATATGGCGATGACGCCAGCGTGGCTGGGGCGGAGCCTCTTGGCTATGCGAAGAAGGGACCTGTTTTTTTGTTTTTAAAAAATATATTTCTTTATTGATTTCAGAGAGGAAGGAAGAGGGAGAGAGAGACAGAAACATCAATGATGAGAGAGAATCATTGATCAGCTGCCTCCTGCACGCCCCAAACTGGGGATGGAGCCCGCAACCCAAGTGTGTGCCCTTGGCCGGAATCGAACCTGGGACCCCCCAGTCCACAGGCTGACGCTCTATCCACTGAGCCAGCCAGGCCAGGGCAGGGGACCTGTTCTTTATGGGGGAGGGGAGCACGGGGATAATCAACTATTTGCAAGTTTTAAATGAGGTAGTTAAATGGGGTACTATGTGAAGGCTTTGACCTCTGCAGAGCTTGAAGTCAAAGCTCACACAGGCAGTCAGTGCCCCGGCTGGAACCGGCAGCCTCATCCAGAGGTTCCCGGCTCTGCTCGCTGCGTATAGGGCCGCGACCGAAGAGAACCGATGTTATGAGTAGAGGGTCATCATCGTGGGCCTTTTGTTTATGTCCCACCCTGTAATGTTGGTGTTTTTCACGCCCATTATATAAATGAAACTGAGGCCCAGAGAGCTGAAGCGACCTGCCCAGTCACAAACAGCAAATTCAAGCTGAGTAAACATTTGTAGGACTTCTCTGGAAGGGGTGTGTGTGGGGAGGTTGAGTAGACAGACCTTCGCTTAATGTATGCTGAGCCAATTTATTCCACTTCCACACCTGCAGGACACATGGTGGGAATCCCATAATACCGATTCAGAAAGGCTGCAGTTTACAGATGAGAAGGAGGGAGGTGGATGTGCCTAAAGTTGTGTGGCCAACTGATGGAATGGAACTAAGGCCTTTTTTTTTTAAAACAAAACAAAACAAAACATTTTTATTGATTTCAGGGAAGAGAGAGGGAGAGAGACAGAAACATCAGGATGAAATAGAATCGTTGACCGGCTGCCTTCTGCATGCCCCACATGGGGATCAAGCCCACAGCCCCGGCATGTGCCCTGGCTGGGAATCGAACCGTGACCTCCTGGTTTATAGGTCGATGCTCAACTTCTGAGCTACGCGTGCCGGGTGCACTAAGGCCTCTTAACCACAGTTCAGTGTTCCTGCTTAATCACATTTATCAGACATTTATTGTTTACTTGGTGTGTGCTCCTTGGTGTGCTGGGAACAGCAGTGTAATTTGCCACCTTGTTTGGACCTGTGTGTGGATCTAGCTAAAAGTGATGATAGCTAGAAGTGCTTACTGTGTCCCTGAGCCAAAGCGCAGAATGCTGTCCTCTCGTGAGGTCATTTACGGAACTCCCAACAGTGTGTGGAAGTGGTACTATTGTGTTGTCACATTTGCATATGAGGATACTAAGGCTCAGATAGGTAAGTCATTTGCCCAAAGACATACAGCTATAGCTGGCAGGTGGCAAAGCCAGGAATCAGACCAAGTGTTCTGAATCCAGAGGCTACTAAAAGACGAATAAAGAGGCAGCTTTATAAGAGGTGGCACATAAAAAATGCCAAATGAGGAATTTGAGGGGGAAGAGTACAGACGGTGAGAGCAAACATCATGATGAAACCTGCTGGACTCGAAAGGCAGTGGTAGTAGCTGTCACTTTTCTAGCACAGACTGTATGTTAGGTACAGCTCAACATGCTGTACAAGGATTATCTCCCATAGCCCTACAGCATCCCCATGCGGGGGATGTGGTCCTCATTTTACAAATGAGGCATCTGATGCTTAACGAGATTGAATAGTGTGTCTGGAGTCATAGTTTTAAGTAACTGGTTTAGGTGAGCAGAGGAGAAAAGGGCTTTCAAGGCAGGTCATGAGTAAGACACGGCCATGTCTGAATAGGAGAAGGCCATCTGTAAAGGTTGGCAAACACGTTGACAAGAGCACCTCCTATTTGGGTCAGGTTTGGACTTTATCCTATTGATTCTTCATGGAGGCAGCGGGGAGCTATTGAAGATACTCTGTATGGAGGGGGAGGTGTAATTATGTGAACTATTTCAGATGCAGTGCCAGGATTTTTTCTGTAATACCGATATACATTCAAGTGACATGGAGCTTTCAAGATTTCTGCCTCATCATGTTGCCCATTTGACCCTTGAGTTTTCTTTCTCTACTCTGTCAATCTTCTTTATCTGCTGTAATTAAAATAAAAATTATCAGGAGAGGTTTTGGGTATTATTTTTGAATATTGAGTTCTTTATTGCATCACTTCAAAGATAATAGATGAGAAAGGTGACTTAAAAATTATTATACACGTTTAAACAATGGAGAAGTGTATACAGTTCCTCGAAAGTTGAGATTAGGGAGCATTTGATATGTCATCAATTTGGCTCAAATAAACTCATAAAAATTCTCTAAAAAAAGAAGTTAAGATTGTTCAGGGCAGAAAAGGACGCACGCAGTCCAGTGGGGAGGGGAAGAGTACAGACTGTGGCCCCAGATAGAATGGATTCTAATTCTAGCTTCGCCACTTACTAGTTCTGTGTTCTTGGGCAAGTCAGTCTCTAAACCAGCGGTTCTCAACCTGTGGGTCGAGACCCCTTTGGGGGTTGAACAACCCTTTTACAAGGATCGCCTAAATACATCCTGCATATCAGATATTTATGTTATGATTCACAACAGTAGCAAAGTTACAGTTACGAAGTAGCAACGAAAATAATGTTACGGTTGGGGGTCACCACAACATGAGTAACTGTATTAAAGGGTCGCGGCATCAGGAAGGTTGAGAACCACTGCTAAACCTTATTCCCCTTTGGAATATTGGGATAGCCGTTTCTTTGCTTTACCTACTTTCCATGATAGTTGTGGGGATTAAATGTGATCATAATTGGTGAGCCTAGCAGATTGCTCTGTAACAGAGTAAGTACTTAGTAAATGTGGCCTGTTAGGATACTATATGCAAAAGCATCTAGCTCAGACCCTGATATATATCAAACGCTAAACAAATGAGAAGATGATCGCCAGATACAATCCTGGTACCTTCTGTGCTATCCAAGTTCTGTGTCACAGGAAGTATGTTCTGTCATACTTGGTTTTCTCTCGTACTTTGTATGGAAGGTATAATGGTAACAGTAAACACACGCTGGGCACCTGTTCTGTGCCAAGTCATGTGCAGACGCTGCCACTCACGGAGGCTTACGGAATCCTTACGATAACCACGAGAAATCGGTGCTGCTCTTTTCATTTTCGAGTTGGGAAACAGCAGCTCAGAGAAGTTGAGTGATTTGCCCAAGGTCACAAGTTGTTAAGAGGTAAAGCTTGGATTTGAATCCAATTCTCCAGTCCCTAAATTTAGCTCCCTTACCACAGTTGCCGGTTACTATATTTTCCCTCCGTAGTATTTTATAAATCCTCGGATTAAGCCTGTAGTAATTTTAGTACAACTGGCAACTGCTTGCTTAGTGCCGAGTCATTGTTGCCTTTCTCTGTCCTTAATAGGCCAGGACGCCTACTACGGCGGTGCCTGCGACCTCTCTGGCACCTGCACAGCTTCTCTCGTCCTCAGGCAGAGCCCAGGTGGGGGAGGGGAGGGAATAGGGTAGCCGGTTGGCTCCAAGGACATGGATTGACCGAGCGCCCCAGAGATGCTTGTTTCTTTCCATCATGTTGTGAGGAAACGTAACACTTTTTCTTCTTTGTTTTCTAGCCTGGCTTTCGAAAACATCTGGGCCTGCTGGAGAAGAAGAAAGATTACAAACTCCGGGCTAAGTGAGTTCGGTCTTTCTGGTAGAGGTGCTGCCAAGAAAGCTTCCAGTCTCCCTGCGCTGCAGTTGAATCGCCCGAGTGTCCAACAGGGGGATGATTTCCTGCCATTGATAAAATGGCCAAAGGCCTGGCAGCCTGTCAGATTCTTGTCTGTGACCCTAAACTTCTGTCTTTGTTTAGCAGAGCGTTATTTATTTAACTGTAGTTGCATTGTGAGGGTTTTTTTTTTTTTTTTTTTAATTGTGTTGCCACAGATCATTTTCTCATAGTGGCTTTGATTTGCCCCTGCCTTGGTGTTTGAGCCAAAAGCTGAGTCTTTTTTCACTCCCTTTTCTTGAAGTGCAAGATAAAATCTGAAATTCCAGTTGTTGCGTCTCTTACATCACCATGTGTGTGGTGTGGAATGAAGAGATATGAAAAATGGATTCATGAGGCTGAGCGTGGGTGATAATGAACTCTGAAAACATTTTACAAGACAATTATCCCCATTCTTCTTCTTCGTTAGGACTTTATTTGCAAAATACTTTATGATTATTTGTTAGCTGAAGTCCCTTTTATGCTCCTGGTACAGATGTGGGCGCTGGGTTGCTCTGGGTCTCCGAGCTTTTAAGGCTAATAATAACTGAGGGCCGCTACTGGGCAGGCAGTGTTCCAGGGGAGTTACAACTTTTATGCTCATTTATTCCTCCCCGCAGCCTTCTGGGATACTACTGTTCTCTTATCACTTACAGATTAAATGGGGTTACTGAGTGGTTAACTAATTTATCCAAGATTACTCAGCCGGAAGTGGTAGAATCAGAGTTTGAAGCCAGGGTGTCTGGCTCCAGAATCCACGATTCTGGTTACTTGGCTATAATGCATTGTGTAATTTCTGAATCTGATTTGGTCACTTGGTGCCCAAAGCTTGAATCAGAACCCAGTTTTAATTTGTGCTTTGTTTGGTCTCTCCTTGTAATGATATAAATGGCACTAAAACATGTGTGAGATAGGACAGTTAATCTCACGTAAGATTTGACCAGGAGAAGACGTGCAGAGACAGGAGCTCAACATCCGTGACAGTGGAGTGTGGATCAAATGTAGTCATTGCTTTTTTTTTTTTTTGGCTTTGGCTTTTTGAGTTTCATTTTGTGCGAACTTTAGCTCCTTGGAAAGTTTGCTTGTTATGTTTTTCTTTTTTGGTATGAACCTTGTTTAACCTGCTTTTTAGTGACTACCGGAAAAAGCAAGAATACCTCAGAGCTCTTCGAAAGAAAGCTCTTGAAAAAAATCCCGATGAATTCTACTATAAAATGACTCGACTTAAACTCCAGGTGGGTGTCTAATGGATCAGTTTAGTGTTTTGAGCTCTGACTCAATAAGGAAATAAGGAGGGGAGAGGAGGTGGAGAGAAAGAATCTTGGCCTTTACTTCGTTTCTCTCTAGTTGGTCCAGGTGCTGCTGTTGGCCAGTATCCGCGGCAAAGCTGCCCCTTCATGAGCAGCAAGCATTTCTGCCCCTGGCTCTGAGTTGCCTTATGCCTGGAGCCGTTATAAGAGTGGATGACTGGATGTGCTAAATTGACCATGCACCTTGAGGGCCTAGTGCATGGAGTTGCTGTTGCATAAAGCTTTGGGTTGTGTTTGTTCCAATGTGGAACTATGTCAACAACTTAGAAATGATTTTAATCTAATAGGGAATGTGTCTTTGGAATTTGGATTTTAGGATGGAGTTCATGTTATCCCGGAGACGAAGGAAGAAGTAACTCCAGAACAGCTGAAGCTGATGAGAACTCAGGATGTCAAATACATAGAAATGAAAAGGGTCGCGGAAGCTAAGGTAACAGCCGAAAACTCTTTGTTGTGATGTGTTTTTGTTGGGTAAGAAAAATAGAAATCCCTCAATATAAAGTGATATGTTGATTTCTCCTGGCATTTACTATCTCGAAGTGTGCTTACTTGTGAAAGTGATTTAGAAGCATGGTAGAGTGGAAAGGGTTTAATGTGGGGGATGAGACAGACTTAGTTTGAATTCTGGCTCTACCACTTATTAGCCCCAAATTTACCTCTGAAGCTCTTTCCTCATTTCTATCTCATAGGTTTGTTGTAAGGATTAAATGAGTTTTGGATTATGCTAAGCCTGACATGTGGTTGGTGCTTGATAAGTTTTACCAGTCCTTTCCTTTCAAAGAAGGAAGCAGTTTCTTTGCTGGTGGGTGATAATGATGGGAAATGGTTTTAACTTCTGCAGATTGATTTCTGATCCCCTACAAGGGCCCAGTGTAAAATGAGAACCATGTTCTGTATTCTAGAAAATTGAAAGACTAAAATCAGAGCTCCATCTGCTGGATTTCCAGGGGAAGCAACAGAACAAGCATGTGTTCTTCTTTGACACTAAGAAGGAAGGTATGGCATGTTTGAAGGTTCCTGGGACGGTCTAGCCTATTTTTCTGTGTTGTTTGGTGTTAGAGACAGTGCTTGAAGGATTGTCTTGACTTTTAGTTGAACGGTTTGATATTGCAACTCACCTGCGAACTGCCCCGGAATTAGTGGACAGAGTCTTTAATAGACCCACCATAGAGACCTTGCAGAAGGAGAAAGTGAAAGGAGTTACCCATCAGACTCGACTTAAGGTAACTTACTCCATTTTTCTTTGGGTCTGAATTTGGCAGGGGGGAGGGGGGAGGGGGACCTAGATTCCTTTTTTTTTTGTCACCAAATTTAAAATAATTATTTGTGGAAAACACATCAAGTTCCCTTAGAAAAGTAGAAGGAGGGTTTGATAGTGGAAATGGGAGTGGAGGAGAGTTCCTGGGTTTCTCAGATTGGAGCCTAGTGGTCAGGAGCATAGGTGTTGGCCTTTAGACCTTCATTCGAATTCTAGCTCTGTCCCTGGGCTTTGTGCTTTTAAGGCTTGTAACAGGTGCCAACAGTTTTAAAATACAGAGAAAGGAGAGGGCACTGAAGATTAAGGGGTCTCGTATACCTTTGATAGCGAACCTTTAGCGGCAAATGCATGTATCAAAAAGTCTTTCATATTACGCATTTGTACCAAAATTTTGTACTGACTCTTCCTTATGGTGTTTTCCATCACCGTAACTGGGTTTGTACAGAAGACATGCTTTTCTCAAAGCCTTCTGGAGTTGAACTCTCACTTCTGACTGATTCATTAAAAAAAAAAAAAAATGCTGTCAATGTGTTTCAGTCAGACAGCTGTTCTGTTTTGATTTGAATCATTTATTCCGCATCAGCTTTGCTTCCAATGTTTAATTTCACAGCAGTTTCTCTAGCTCAGAGGCAGCTAAACTTGCCTTAGTAATATAAATACCCCTAATTAGTTTGCCTATATTGGATAATCCCATAAATTTGACAGTCTGTGCAATAAAGTGAAAACAAAAGCTGTCTGAAGCCACTGTTGTGAGACTATGCTAGAACCAGGCGATTGTTGCAGTCCGGGGCCCAGCAATATTCGCCTCTGTGCAGATAACACTTGTAGCTGAGGAGCCGGCTGACTCGTGTTCTCGTCATAACCCTGTTTGCCAGTTTAGTTGTATTTTCAATTAGCTGTGTCACCGGTGCTTTTCAAGTACTGTGGTAGTCCCCAAGGAGATGAGAGTTCCCAATTCCTGTGTAGAAGAGTTCACTAACATACCTTTTGAGAAATTGGGAAAGTTTGATCTCACCGTTTTTGTCTAGTAGAGTTTCTTTTGATAGCTGTGTTTAAAGGAAAATTATTTTTATGAAGAGACTGCTGTGGGTGGATTGCAAAGGAGTGCTCAGTCTGTAAGTTGGAAGCAGTGGGCAGTCCTCAAGTGGGCTTTAGGAGTCTCAACACCCTCTTCCCACTGACATTTTGAGCAAATACGTATCTAAGTGTATACACATTTAGATAATTTCTTTCTGCCTTTCTTATCCTGACTGCTGTGGCTCAGTTGGTTGAGCGTCATCCTATGCACCAGAAGTTGCTGGTTCCATCCCCCGTCAGGGCACATTCCTGGGTTGTGGGCTTGATCCCCACTGGGGGTCGTGCAGGAGGCAGCTGATCAGTGTTTCTTTCTCACATCGATGTTTCTCTCTCTCCTCTCTCTGTGAAATCAGTAAAAACATTTTTTTTTTAAAGTGAATTCTCTCTTTTTTTTTTTTAATATATTTTATTGATTTTTTACAGAGAGGAAGGGAGAAGGATAGTGAGCTAGAAACATCGATCAGCTGCCTCCTACACACCCCCACTGGGGATGTGCCCGCAATCAAGGTACATGCCCTCGACTGGAATCGAACCTGGGACCCTTCAGTCCGCAGGCTGATGCTCCATCCACTGAGCCAAACCGGTCAGGGCAGTAAAAACATTTTAAAAAAAATTTAAGAAAAATAAAAAGTTCTACCTTTCTCAACTGGGGTTCCCTGAGAAAAGAGCCCTACAGATCTGTACACACATAAGTACATTTATTTCAAGAAATAACCCAAAGCTTTCCTCAGTTTCTTAGAGGTTTACATTTGCCCCAAATTGAAGGGACGCTGGTGTTGGAGGCATATCAGCAGTGAGAATTCTCAGGTCAGCTTCCACCGACTAACGCCTGGCCTCGGAGCTCCAGTTCTCCGGCTCCAGCACACTGCCTGGTGCCCTGCTCTTTCCCTACCTACTCCCTGTGTGAGGGTTTCCAGCCCTGGCTCATTCTGCATCACCTTAGGTAACCGGACACTCACATGAAGGTTGAAGCAGCTTAGGGTAGTAGTGGAAAGATTCCTGAGGCCGTGAGGCCCGGACAGTCCTCACTCTGCTCCAGGTGATCCACGTGTCCTGGGCAGGTCTCCAAGGCTCCGGAAGTTCAGCTCAAGATGTGATGTTCCTAAAATGGACAGCTTGATAGACATACAGTGTCATTTATTCTGGTGTAAAACCACTTATGCACTGGGGCTTAAGTGGATTAAGTAACAGTTCCTGGCCCTAACTGGTTTGCCTTAGTGGGTAGAGCATCGGCCTGAGGACTGAAGGGTCCCAGGTTCGATTCCGGTCAAGGGCATGTACCTCAGTTGCGGCTGCGGGCACATCCCCAGTGAGAGGTGTGCAGGAGGCAGCTGATCGATGTTTCTCTCTCATCGATGTTTATAACTCTTTCTCCCTCTCTCTTCCTCTCTGTTAGAAAATCAATAAAATATATTTTTTAAAAAAGTTTCTTATTTATTTTTTGTCCTATGAAGTGTTTTATTGAACATGTGTGTGTTTCCTCTGCAGCAGATAGCTAAAGAAAGGCAGAAGCAGTATAACTGCCTGACACAGCGGATTGAACGTGAGAGGAAATTGTTCGTCATTGCACAGAAAATTCAAACACGCAAAGATCTTCTGGTGAGGAGAGAGCCTTAGGCCTTCTTTTTTTTTCTTCCCCTTGTGAAGGTCTTAACTGAGGCTGGATTTCAGCTGTGTGTAAATCAACCCCGGTGAAAATGTCTGCTCCTCAGGGGCAGTGGTTTGAGCCAGTGGCTGCTCCTCTGACAGTGTTGAAATGTGCCTTGATTAAGAAGGTAATAAGAGGCTTATTAGTCAATGCTCTGGAACAGCAAAGGGTAGGATCGGGTAGCATATGAACTTTATAGCTTATGAGCAGCTATCTTTAACATTTAAACAGGTTAACAAAACAGTGCGTGTCTCTCATTGGTGTTTAAAAATAGGCAACATTGTGTAGATAAATAACAGAGCTGAGGAATATAAGATGCCCCTTTCATATTATGATTCCTCTAAATGTCAAATTCTTCAGCTTTGCAGATCATTGAGTTGTGCCTTTCTCAACTGGGGTTTGTGAGAGAATAAGCCCTACCCCCCAATAAAAATGATTTGCATACCTTCTCCGTTTTCCCAAGGATCTCTACACACTAGGTGCCCAGCAGGGAAGTTGATTCGTGCCTCCTGGGGTTGCCTTAGGTGGGGCTCCTCTCCCCTGCACTTTGACAAGGGCAGAATGAGGGGTTTCCTAATAGGTAGTTAAGAACTTTCCTGTTTTATAAAAGCCTCTCCTGCTGTGTACTGGTAACCTTTTACTCTCTTATAGGATAAAACTCAGAAGGTGAAGGTGAAGAAAGAAACGGTGAACTCCCCTGCTATTTACAAATTTCAGAGTCGCCGGAAACGTTGAAATGTTACAGATAAGCCTTGTCGTTCCAAATGGAGAAGAATTCTATGTCCTTTCCCCCTAGTAACTTCAAATTCCATTCCTGTTTGTAATTATAATTTATTGCAGATCTGACATTTGATATAAACATCAATACCCCTTTCCCCTCTTATGGCTTTGGGTTGTGAATTAGTCTTATTTTTATACACTTACTTTTTTTTAATCATGAAAGTTATATATCTCATTACAGCAAGTTTGGGAAATGAATGAGTTCATTCTAATCCCAATACTTATTCAAGAACAATAAATAGCTGTTGTATACTCACAGTGCTGGGAGCTCGGACAGTGGTGAAGGTGAACAGTGAGCATTCTGGCTTATCGCTTCCCTTTTGTAGAAGGGCACTAGATTTTGTCGTAATTAGATTTTAGTTTTTTCACTTAAGTCATTTGCTCTTAATCCAGTTGTTACATCACTAAATTTTAAAGCAGCAATGCAGTATATGCTCATAGAAAACTAAATCTCATCTTTAATGTTTACATATGTGTTATCCACAGGCTGGTCTGATTTTTACTCTTCGTTCTGCATCTGCTGGGTGTATGGCTTCCTTAGCCAAGGAGGAATCTTTTCTTACACTTTACAGCTGCAGATAGAAACCCTTGGAGCTAGGAACTCTCAGGGCCACCTCTTCCCTATTGAAGCTCAGATCAGTCCAGACCCAGCCCCCCGTTCCTGCCCTCTCTGTGCTCCTGGCCAACGCATGAGTCCGAGACTGTAAATGGCTTGGAACAGCCCTTCTGCACCTTGGAGAAATGGATCCTAGGTTGTGTGTGGTAGCTTCCTTCTCTTCCCAGCGTCCCACCCGCCCCTAACCTGCCCACATAGGGATGGTGGGCCAAAGCCCTTAGGGCAGAACCGAGCATGCTCAGAGGAAATGTGGGAAGAGCAGGATTCTGGGAGGCTTGCTTACAACCTGTCCCCTGGAGGGGAACAGCTATGCATGGATTTTAAGGATTGGAAGAAAAAAAATGGTTAAAAGTTAGGTTCCCATAACTGCCGGGACCCTGAACAGAGCCTGAAAGGAAAACCTCGTGGTATACCCAGTGGGGTTAGATCTGCGGGCCCTGGAAGGTAGGAAGCAGGGCCAGGGCGATAGAAGCTTGCAGTTTGTGCCTTTGGGAAGTGCTTCCCAGCCTTCGGGTGAACTCCTGCTGATGGGGAGCTGAGTAAATGTTGATAGACTTATGACATAGAGACTGGAGTCCTGGCCAGAGAAGGAGCTCGCCACATAGGTGTTGGACAGAGGAGTGGGCAGACCAATCTGTTCCTGCCTCTGCTGGTCAGCAAGGTGCAGGATGGCAGGGCGTTTACCGTTCATGCCTCCTGGGGAGCATGCCCACACCAAGGCACAGGCACCTCATAGGCTCTCGCAGTCACAGACGGCACAAGGCGCCGACTGCTCAGGTCTCGTGAACAGGTGCGTGCGAGACTTACCTCTGGTACACGAACTCACCACTGGGGTTTCACACATGGAGGTTACACTCACACTAGGTACCTAGTGATGCTCGGAGAGGCATGTGCACAGGCCAGAAGGAGCTGGAAGTCCATCCTCTTGGAGTAGCATCTATTCCAGCTGGAAGTATTCAGAATCGTAGGGGATAGCGCGAGGTGTCTGGAGTTGCTGTCACTCGGAGGGCCATCTCAGACTCGGGATTCTAAAGGGAGAGATTGGCCGTCCCTTGTGACTAACCCAAGACAGGCTCCAGCTTCCAGGAGCCTGGCATTCTGATGGCTTTGGTGTTCAGCGAGACCTCAGACTCCTGGCCCATTGCTTGGTTCCTTAGGATCCACCCCTCCAGCCCCGAGGGTGGTTTGGGCTCTTGGCCTGCTGCCCTCTGTGTGTGCCAAGGGGAATGTGGGCAGCCTGCAGAGGTGGGGAGCATTTCTGAGTCAGAACTTGTGTGGTTCAGGTCGCTTGTGCAACCCTAGTCTCCAACACAGCAACTACCTGGACCACATGGAACCTCCCTTCTCCCCCAGGCTCCCGGCAGACACTTGGTCCTTTGCCACAGCTGAGGGCCCTTCTGACCAAAGCAGGAGAGTGTCAAGCCCTAGCTTTATTGAGTAAAATCTGTCTGCTGGAGAACTGATTCCCGGTGACAGGGTGGAAAGGGTCCAGTAGGTGGAGCTCCTGCCCCTTCTCAGGTTCGTTCTCAGGGTGCTGGTGTCCAGCCAACTGGGCACACTGCTTCAGGGGGCAGCGTCCTGGACGCCATAGGTGCTCAGTGTGTATATGTTTATTCGATTTAATGCTACCAGGAGAGCGCTCATTAAAAAAGGTTTTCTCCCCCAGCAGGAGCTTAGTGTGGCTCCAAGACAGGACTGGGGAGGGGAGAGCTTTCCCCTTCCTTTTCCTATGGGGTCCGCGGATGACATGTCTTGGACTCCCAGGTTGTCCGGAGGGTGGTTCCCCCAAGACCTGGTAGGGTCCCCGCACGCAGTGTTGCGTGTTTGTTTAGAGCTGGCTGTGGGGCAGGGAGCAGCGAGCTGACGCCCTCCAGCAGGGAAGGCAGCCAGCAGACACAGACGCGCTGCCGACCTGTGGGGGCCGGCCAGGCCAGGGCCTGTTGGGACTTGAAAGAGTGAGGCAAGTGGGTGTATGGTGCTGGCCTCCCTTCCTCAAGCTTTCTCAGGGCGTCAGTTCACAGAGTCTTGTGCCAGGGTGTCGGGGGAGGGCGGGCCAAAGCGTGGGTGGGAGTCCTGGCCCAAAGCCCCAGGTGAGTGAGGGGTTGGGGGCGGACTCACAATCCCGGCTTGGGTCTTGGGGCTGAGCCGGCAGGTTTCTCGGGCTGTGCAGCTGCCTGCTGGGGTCAGAGAGTGCACTCCCTCACCAGCCGGGTCACGGGGCCTCCCTGCTGGCCGGGCTCCCGCTCAGCAACTTGGGTCTGTCTCAGCAGAAAGTGCCGGCGTGGATCAGAGAGAAGTTACGAAACCCCAGGCGGGCAGAGCTTCCTTCCCAAGCCCACCACTTAGGAGGCGGAGGGGGCAGCCCAGGTCACGCCTCTCCTAACGTGCTCTGGTCAAAGGAAGGGTGTCGCCTGGCTTCACACTTCCTGTACGCCATCTGCTTCTTATTCCTGGGTCCGTCTCATTCCCTGCATGTCCCTAACCCTGGTTTGTGCCTGGTTCTCCCTGTCCATTCTCTCCTTCCCTGGAGGGCTTGAGGAAGGGCAGTGGCCATCTCCCCTTTCGTGGGAGGGAAGCAGACTGCGTGGAGTGAGGGCAGTGGAACGCACTGGGCCCCTGCTTTGGGGGTGGCAATAGGGGCTGGCCCAGCACAGCCAAGGGCCTAGCTATGTCTAGACAAGAGGAGTGGATCTGGGGACTGCGTTTGGGGTGAAAAAGAGGATGGGGAGGAAGCATTTCCCTTTCCTCCTGTCGTCTGTCACCTGCTGGCCATGCTCAGATCATAAGTGTTAATGAAATTGTGGTGCCCTGAGGCACCTGAGCAGCACCCCCTGCTCTGAATCAGCCTGACTCATTTACTGCTTTCTCCTAGTTACCCCAGGCTCTGAGGTGGCAAATGTGGGGGGTTGGTTTCAGGTTTCATGTTTTCACATTACTGGGTGGAAAAAAACACCTTTCCAAACCAAAAAAAACAGCCTCTACAGCAGAAACAGCATGTCCCGAGAGCACCGAAAATTTCCCCATCCTCTCTCCCCAGCGCTCTGCGGCAGGCCCAACAGACCCGCGCTGGAGGGGTTAAGAGGAGGGGGTTGGAGCCAGGCTGAGTAGCATGTTGGGGACAGCCCCTTTGGAGGTGGCAGCACTTGCCTTCCTGCTTAAACGAGGGCAGGACCTTTGCAGACTCCCTCGCTCTGCAGCCTGTGGTCTCCAGTGGCGAGCAGTGGATTGCCTGGGCCTAGGACAGTCAGCTCAGGGGCCAGGGAAGGAGCCAATTTGGTCCCGGGAGGTTGGGGGCAAGGGCCCCTTAGAACTCTTTAGGTGGAGTGGTGGGGAGGTGGGAAGATGCAGGGTCCATCTGGCACATGGAGATGGGGGTACCACCCCCTCCTGTTACTGGCTGGTAGCATTGAAAACCACCTCCACTCCCCACAGGGGCAGATGGCCTCCATGGCAGATGGAGACTAGGCCGCCAGTGGCTGGATGAGCTTTCTGGTCTCTGCCTGGCCTCTCTGGTTAATAAGACAGTCCAGGTCCAATAAGACAGTCCAGGGCCGCGTGTGCGTGTGTGTGTGAGTGTGTGTGTGTAAGAGACAGAGTCCTGGCCTTATTGGACCATTCTGGGGGGAAAGTAAGAAAGGAACCCCAGATGGAGTCAGTGGATCTTGGAAGCACACCTTAGTTTGCTGTGTGGGGGTGACAGGTGCTCTTGGCCCTGACACTGCCCACCTGCCCTGGCTCCTGAAGCTGCCCCAGTCCGTTCTCCAGGGAAGAGGGTAGTCCCGGGAAGGGTGGGAGCTCTGCCAAGCTGGAACCAGGTGAGCTGATGCAGACCCCCTGCCAGGTCCCGGAGCTCAGGCCTGGGCAGCAGCTCCTCCCAGAGGAGGCTCCGTTTATTATGCGCTCGGGCTCCCTGGCTGCGCAGGCAGCAGCGGCCTTCATTAGCAGAGGAGCTGGGGTCTGTTTTGGCTGCCTCATCAGCATCAGTGAACTGCGTCCCTGCGAGATTTGATACAATTTAATTAACCTAATTAAAAGCTCTGATTGCAGAGATGATTGGGGTAGCGCCAGCAGCGACTGCATATTTATAATGAGCTGCAAGGTGTGGGACTGCAGCCAAACGCCACGCATCCTAATGAGCGGGAGCCGGGAGCTAGGGAGCGGGAGAGGGAACGTTTATTTTTGGCAACAATGCCCAGTTCCTCCCTGCCAGGGAGTCAGAGACCCAGGGAGCAGACACGGACCTGCCCCCGAGCTCTTCTGAGCAAGGTGGGAGCAGGAGCGGGTGTGTGCTCCCCACAGTTCTTGTGCCTTTGGATGTCCACGTGAAGGAACGCACAGCGCCCGGGTTCTCTGCCTGCCGAGTGGGGCCAGGGCCCCAGCAATGCACTTTTCCTGCCTCTCTGCCTCTCTGGGAGTCAGGGGCTGCCTTCTGAACTACGAGCCCTGGTGTGAGGAAACCGCCCAACGGAACCATCTTGATTTTAGGACTTCAGGTCCCTGGGCTGTGCCCTTGCCAAGGCAAGATAAGAGACTGACAGGATAAAGCTGAAAGGCCAGATGGAGGTCAGAAAAGGGGTCAGGATGTCCAAGAGACTCTTGTGAGGCTCCTGGGCCTGGAGCCAACCAGAGAAATAAGAGAGATGAACCTCCTGTTCTTCCTGGAGCCCCATCTCTCTCTGACAACCCTGCCCAGAGGGGGCCACCTCCCATGGACTCTACTCTCCCACTCCCTCTGTCTGGGGAGTCTTGGTTTGTCTGACTAAGCATTTCCGCTGTAAATCACATCTAATAATAACGAGAGCTGTGGCAGCGATGCTGTGGGTGAGGGGGCACTGGTGAGAAGGGCACACTGCCCAGGTGCCGAGGGCTGTGAGGCAGGGAGGGAGCTCCCAGTTGGCAGGAATGAGGGCTGGGCTCTGGAAGGCACCCCCAGAGGCCTTGGGGGAAGAAGGTGGGAGCAGACCCCCACTCCTGCTCAGAGCTTGTGTAGGTCATGAGCTCAGTCTTGTTGGCCCAGCCCCCCAGTGCTCTGAGTGCTGCCAGGACAAGATGAGATTTGTCCCCAGCCCACCTTGCAGAGCTGCAGCTGTTCAGCTCCCTTATCAATCTTCTCTGTGGGTTTAATCATCTCTCTGTCATCCTGCTGGGGCAGCCCTCCCCTTGCTGGAGCCCGGCTTTCCTCCAACCCTCCTCCCCCAGACACAACCACCCTTCACCACCTGACTTCCCTTGTGGGATACAGAGGGTGGCCCAGGCTGGCTTTGCCCCAGGCACAGGTTGCGGGGGGTGGAGGGGTGGTGGTGTCCCAGTTTTTGCCAGGATTGAATATGGATGAGAGATGGGTAGAAGGGGCACTGGTAGAGAGTCTGTGCTAGCTGGGTCCCCAAGATCTTTGCCTCTACTTCAGGCCGGGTAGGACAGGGCCTAGAGATTGGCTGTGGGAGATTCAGGAGCTTGTGGTGTAGGTGCAGCATCCATTCCTTCCTTCTTCCTCCCTCTACCAGCTCCTGGGGAACTGTGTCCACCCATGGCCATCCATCCATCCATCCATCCAGCTCTGGCCTCCTTCCCTGGGTGGGTCCATGGGCCAGAGGCCTGTGGGCAGAAGCCATGAGCCCACAGCTTTGCATGCATCTTGGGAAAGAGGGTGCCCAAGAGTCAATGGAGCCTGTGTTGTGGTCCAGGCTAGGAGCCAGGATGCAAGGGGCTCTGGGCCCATCCCAGTGCTGACGTGCAAGATGACCTTCAGGGCTACACTTCATCCCTCTCTGCTTTGCTCAATTTCCTCTCCAGAGCATTTGGGGAATGGGCGGGTGGTGGTGGCGGCGGCATGTTCTGGTTTATGTGCCCCTCGGAGGGAACATGAGAAAGTGGGTCCTTCCTCGCCCTGCTCCCACCTCAGGCACTCTCAGTGCCAGTGGAAAGCTGCTCTCTCCCATTTCTCAGAAGGGTCCCCTTAGGCCCAGGGACCGCAGGGGCACTGACTAGCCTTGGGCTGGAGGGGACTTGTTCTCTTCCCAAGATAAGGCTGGGCTCTGGAGGACAATGGCGTGTTGACGAGGCTTTGGTCCTGGTCTCACATGACCTGACGGGGGTGGATGGACCGCACGTGGCTAAGCCGCCTGGGCTGACCTTTGGTCGCTGGCTGGGGAAGAGAGGAAGCCATGAAGCTCTCCTGCCCACTCAATGCCCTGGGCACCCTGCCCCTCCACCCCAGGAACTGCCGTCTGGGCACACACACTCCGCCTTCCCTACCTTCTCTTAGTCCTCCTCTCTCCGCTGCTGTGTGTGGATGTGTGTGCATGTACATCTGTGTGTAAGGAAGGAGGCACCCAGAGGGTGAAGGATAGTGAGAGCAGCAACTCCCTTTGTCGGTTCTTTCCAATCAAGGAGGAACCTGGTTTCTTCCATTGTGGGGACACCACCAGGGCAGGGCCACAGTATCTGTGTGTGTGTCTATGTGTGTTCATGGGCAGGAGTGCATACACGTAGAAAGCTATGTCTCCTCCCTGCCTTGACCTATGTCCCATGTTCTCCTCTGATGGGAGGAGGTGACTTTGATTGTCAGCATCTTCCAGCTTTGGCTGGAGACCCCCTGTTCCTGCAAACAGCCAGAGTGTCACTTTCAAAAGGAAAAAGAAAGACTCTTTTGGGTTTTGTAATTATTGTAATCAGTTGAATTAACTAAAAATTACCATTCAGTGAGGAAGCAAGTTTTGTGTGCGCGCGCACACACACACACGATGAGAGTTACACATAGACGTGGGTACACAGAAGGCAAGTTAAGACAGAAGGAGACAGGCATATACTCACAGGAACACTGATGATTCTTAAAAGGGGTAATTGGTCCTTCCTCCTATTCCTCACCAAGTTGCTAAGGTGATAGAGCAAAGGGGGTTATCTCAAAAGAATCTTTCCCTGAAGTGCCCTGGGGGTTAAGGCTCAGGGCCTCTGAAATGGGACAACCTGGTACAAATGACTTGATACAGCACTTTGAAGGGGAGCCCACGGCTTGACTCTGTTGCATAACATTACATACATTATGTGAAGACTTAAAAAAACACACACATACTTCATTGATTTTTTACAGAGAGGAAGGGAGAGGGATAGAGAGTTAGAAACATCGATGAGAGAGAAACATGGATCAACTGCGTCCTGCACACCCTCCACTGGGGATGTGCCCTTGACTGGAATCGAACCTGGGACCCTTCAGTCCGCAGGCGGGTGCTCTATCCACTGAGCCAAACCGGTTAGGCTACTTGAAGACTTTTAATGAGCTCTTTCTTGGGAGCTCCATACAATTTTTTTTTTTCTGGGGTTAGTCACCTCTACACCCTCTTGGTGACTCCGGGAGTGTGTGGAGGGAAGTTAAATTCCCAGACCTGAGATTGGAGGGGGGTGCTGGCGTGGGGAGGCCTGTGGGTGAGAAGGGAGCAGACTGCTGTGTGCCCTCAGATTTAGTCTCTAGGCGTCTCTCAAATTAACGGCTTTGAGTGGTTTGATGGAGGAGTATTTCTAGACAGTCCCCCTTCCTCCCCAGATATAGTCCTATTAATCCCATTGGATGCTGGGAGGGAGCAGGGGATGGTCCTTGGCATTCAGGCAGAAAGGACAGAGCCTGGAGAGGCTGAGCGTGGCAGGGGGCTCGGGCACGAGCTGAGGTGTGAAGTTGCAGCAGAGTTGAGCATGGATGGACTAAAGTGGGGTTGTCTGAGCTTGGCTTTCAGGGTACCTCAGTCTTGACAGGATCCTGAGAAGCCTATTTTTGGAGTTCAATAAAAGAGAATGTTTGGTGTCTGCTTGCCCTGGAAGCAGTGGGACAGGTCCCCTCCCCCTGCTCCCCTCAGCTGAGCAGAGTCATACATCACCAAGGGGCTGGGACTCCCTAGATGTATTGCCCTAATACGTCGCTATAGCAACCCCATTCTAATCCTGCATTATTCTAATGTGGTCCCCCTCCCCACTGTGATGTATAGCTTGGATCTCAGAGCTTCAAGGCCCCTTCTCTGAGGCTGCTCTAGGTACCCTGGGGAGAGTGGGTTGGAGGCCAGCTGGGCTTCCTTGGGTCCCGTCTTGCTTCTCCTCACCCTGTGCATGGGATCCTTTGTGAGGCTGTGTGTGGAGGTGGGGTCTGGCCCATTGGCCCACCAGCTAGCCTGCCCTGGAGAAGGGAAGCAGCAGGCCATGTGTCCTGGCCATGGCACACGAGCGCCTGACGCACCGACCCACGCCAGCCTGCCCGGCCTGAGGACCTGAGGCCTTGGGGTTGGGGGCCAGGGCAGGACAATGGCTGCATTCCGGCTGTCAGCCACAGGCCCCCATTGTTCCTGTAGACACTGCCTGCTTGAGGGCCGTGATTCTGGCCCTCACCCCACAGGGGGCGTAGGATGCTCCCTGGACCACTCCCCCGGGGGGACCATAGAGGGGTGATTCATGAGGTGGCCAGGGCAAAGCAAGCCCCAGCTGTGCCCAGATTCTGGGGGGTGAGAGGGGGAGGTGACTGAGGGTTGTTTGTGTCAGGGGAGGGAGGGTTGAATAGCCAGAGGACTCAGGGCCCTGGACACCAACCACGTCATCTCCTACCCCTCCTTGTGTGTGGGCCGGTCAGAGAAGCTCCATTGTCGGAGGGGAAGGCCCACCCAGGCTGGAAAGGATTCGAGAATCAAGAAGGACCATCTCAGAGCTGGGAGGACCCAGAGACCACCCCTCAGACTGCACTGGCTAGGAAATTGAGGTCCAGAGAATGGCAGGGATGTGCTCCCGGATACACAGCTGCGTAGTGATAGTCCTGGGACCAGAACATTCCTCATATCTCCCTAGTGCTGAGATGCTGTGCCATTTCTGGAAGAAAAATGGAGTCTCAGTGGTAATTTTCAGTCTTGGCAGAAGTTATGCTCAGAAGCTCTTTCCTCTCCCCTGATCCCTTTGAAATCTCTCTAGTTCAGGTCAGCACCTGGCATCTCTGAAGTGAGAAATTAGAGTGAAGGGAAGTCCCAGAGCCAGGCAGAGGCCATACTGACTACCTCTTGCGGAAGGCCCTGAAGAAACGCTCAGGGCATGGAGGTTTTCATGGCACACAAGAGCCAAGAGCAACAATAGCTTTCATTGTTTCCTCCCAAACAATGATGCCACTTGGGCCCTCACATGCCTACTCTAAATGACTGAGAGGTAGGGAGGGGAAGAAGATAATCTGAGATTTTAAGGATGGAGGACTAATATGTATATATATTTTATGTCTGTGTTCCTGCTGCTCAACATAGGGACTGACTGTTAAACTGGATGGTTACATGAGGGGATGGGTGGGAGGTGGTTGGATAGATGGGTGGATGGTTAAAGAGGTAGTTGAGGGTTGCATGAATGAATGGACGAGTGGATGGGTGGGCAGATGGATGAATGAATGGTTGTATAGATGGGTGGGCTGATGAATGGATAAATGGATGGATGTAGGATGGATAGATAGATGTTTAAATGAGGGAATGGCCATTTCATATATTGAGGTCCTGGGATGACGGATGACCCAACTTGGGCCAAACTAAGGATGAACAGTGGAGTGAGGCCTGGACCCGGGTAGCTGACCCCCCACCTTTGAGCCGGGATGCCCTGTGGCATGGTTTGGTGGTCAGCCTCAGGGCAGGGGTGCAGTAGAACCAAGAGTTGGTACCTGAAGGAATCTATAGTCAAACTTAGTCTCATATTAGGTGCCTCCACGGGGTCTAGGGCCTTGATCTTGAGTTGAATCTTCTGTGCTGGGGTTATAGGAGGGTTGGAAGCCCATTTCTGGAAGGTCCTGAGCAGGGTTGAAAGGGGGAATTAGTGGGGGTCTGAGGGCACTGGGGCCGAGTGGCTTTGCCTCCTTGGAATCAGGCCCTGAACCCAGAGCCCCGAGCCCCAGAGGCAAACCTTTACTCATTCTTCATGACCCAGCTCAATGGTACCACCATCTGTGAGGCCTTTCCTGACTCTCTGGGTGCTGTTTCCCCAGAAACAGCACAGAGCCTTGGGAGAAGTACATTATTGGGGAACTGGGGTTACCGCAAAGAGGCAGGCATGGGGAAGAGATTGGGAGACTACACCTGCCACTAATTTTCTGGGTCATTTTGGGAGAGTCCCTCAACATCCTTGGGCCTCAATTTCCTCTCTGTGAACTGGGGATGGGTAGCTTGAACTTTTTGAGAAGGAAGAGAGATAATCCTGGGGTGGGGCGGGGTGTTTGTGTGGGGGAAAGCACCTGGAATTATTTTCCTGCACTGCTTCAGCCAGCAATGATATATAGTGTACATATAAAATTAATTTTATGGCTAACATTTAATGTGCACTTACAATCTTCCAGACTCTCTTCTGAGTGTTCATGTATATCATCTCTCATCTGATCTCCACAGCAGTTCTATTAGCCAGGTACAATCATTCTTTTATTTTGACGGACGAGGAAACTGAGGCATGGCAAGTGTTAAGTAGGAGGTGGTGCAATCAGGATGAAAACCAGGGCAGATGCCAAGAAACGCATTCTTAGCGACTCTTTTGGGTCACTCAGGATGCAGCACTCTGAATGGATGCAGCAGGGGGGCTTCCTGACCCTCTTGGTGACCCCAGGCAAGTCGTCCAACTTTCTTGAACCTCATAGGAATGGCTAATGTGAGATCATGAAAATCCTATCTAATAAAGAGGGAGTATGCTAATTGACCCTCACACCATGGTAAAAGATGGCAGTGTCCACAGCCAATAAGGAGGGAATATGCTAATTGACTGTCCCACCCTCAAAGATGGCAGCACCTCGTTCCCTCAGCCCCGCCTGGGTGGCAGGCCTGCCTCTGGAGACCGCCAGACCCCTCAGACACCCAGCCGCCCAGGGCCAGCTCGAGGTGCAGGCAAGCCTTGGATGGCAGCTGTCCAGCTGCCCAGGGCTGCCCGAGGCTCAGGTAACCAGGGCCGGCCGAGGCTTGCGCTGCCAGCAGTGGCAGCAGCAGAGGTGTGATGGGGTGTCGTCTTCCCCTGATCGCCAGGTCGCCTCCCGCCCCTGAGGGCTCCCGGACTGTGAGAGGGGCTAGGCCAGGTTGAGGGGACCATCCCCCCTCCAGTGCATGAATTTTCTTGCACCGGACCTCTAGTAAAGTATAAAATAAGCCTTGGTCAGTGTGGCTCGGCAAGTTGAGTGTCAAGCTGTGAACCTCAAGGTTACTGGTTCAATTTCTAGTTAGGGCACATACCTGGGCTGTGGCTCCAGTGGGGGGCATGCAGGAAGTAGCCCATTGATGCTTTGCTCTTGAATTAATCTTTCTCTCTCTCTAAAAATCAATAAAAATCTTTTAAAAAAATCTAGCTTTTTGGTTGGGTTTCACCACTTTTCTGTGCACTCTCAGTATTAATAAAAATAGTACACCCTTTCTCATGAAAAAAAAAAAAAAAGTGCTGGATAGGCATTATGTCCAAATGACTTGTTAGAGTGGGGTCTGAGGTAAAAGTTCATTACATTTTGGTTTTCTTCCCTGCTCGCTTATTTTGTACAATGCTTGTCCAGACCCCACAATCAAACAGCTTTCATTAATTCATCATCTACTTATGCTAAGCACTCTATGTCCATCCTCCCACTTAACTTTCAAAATAGCTTAACTTTCAAAATAGATGTAGGATCTGCCATGGTCACAGTATTAGGAAACTGAGGCACAGAAAGGGTGAGTATCTGGCCTGAAGTCGTACAGCTGATAGGAGGTGGAGCCAGGATTTGTACCCAGGTCAGTCTGCTCTCACAGCCCCTGCATTTCACTCTCCTTTCTGCCTCCCTGAGACATAAAGAGCTTCCCCCGAGAAGCTGATGACAGTGGGAGAAGGTAGGTGACGCAAGTGGCTGGACGGGGCCTTGTTGGAAGGTCAGGTCTGTCTATGAGCTGCTGGGGTCAACTCAAGCAGCTTTTGCATAGAGGGAGCACTCCCTCCTCCTCCCCAGGCAGCCAGCCCCAGGGAACGGCCCAGGATGGTGACAGTTTTCCCACCCTCGGCAAGGGGAGCAGGAGCAGCGCAGGGTCCAGGTCTGCTGCTGTTCGGAGCTGAATAATCTGGAGTCTTTGAAGAAGGATTTCTGCACAGGCATCAGGAGTGAATCATTGACTTAGGGAGGCGATGAATCAACGGGGAGTTCATAAAACGGCAAATGAATCGGGTGTGAGAATGACGGAGCCACTGCTATTCCCCAGAACCCTCTGGGGACAGAGAGCCGAGAGAAAAGAAATAAAAATAACACGGGGCTCCACGCCTGCTACAAACCTGAAGCAGCCCCTCCTTTCATGTGGAAAGAGAGAGGGACAGGATGAGACCCACTGGTGGGTGAAGTGGGTTAGAGGAAGGCTCCCTGGGTCCAGGCTGCAGGTGCAATTAGCCAACGCCTGCCCCCTTCTTTTCAGAAGCCCTCACAAGAAAGAACACTGATTTTGACGAACACCCAAAATAATGTGAGATCAGGCACCATGCATTATGCATGAGGTCTGATTTAACATGAACATTATTTCTTGTGTATGAGACCATATGCCTCCGTGCTGTCTCTGCAGCCTAATAATACCAAGACCCACCCTGGCCAGGCTCAGCCAGAGACACGTCCATTGGGTGTATGTGAATGGGGGCGCCTTGAGGCACAGCCCTCCTGGTACTTAGCTCATGTGAGGGGAGCCCTTTCAGATGCCCTGGAGGTGGGCTGTGCCTCTGAAAAACACCAGGGAGCTTGGGGTGGGTGTCACTGTGTGAAAGTGCTGATGTGTGTGTGTGTGTGTGTGTGTGTGTGTTGTGACATCAGGAGCCTGTGACTAGGTGATGCTGGGTTCAGTACATGGTGATGTGGGGACATGTGAGTAGCTGAGGTTTTACTGCACAAGAGGAATGATGGCAGGAACGGATAGATCTAATTGCTGTGTGTGTTTGTATACATACACGCATATGTACGCGTGGGGGTGTGTGTTTAAAAAATAACATCACATATACATACAAACACACAGCCTAACTTTAATTATCTGAAGGGAGCAGGAGAGAGCCGGGAGGAGCTGAGAACAATGATATGGCCACGGATGTGTTTGGAAAGCAGTTTGTGGCGTCAGTGCTTGGATATCCTGAGAGTATGGGGACATCAGATGCTGCAAAAGATGACTGTGTGTGTTTAATGAAATATTACAGGCGCCAGGAATCTGGCAACCCTGGAGAGTTCAGCGCTGAAGACTACAGAACTGGTACTGGACAGCCAGGGGTATGGGTGTGACCGTGAGTGTGTTAGCGGGTGAGTGAGCGAGGGAGCTGGGAGTGTGTGCGTTGGGGTTTTAGCTGGCCCACAGAAGTGACGGGGATGGGGATGAGGGGAGACAGACCGAGGAGGAAGTTGTGATGGCGAATTTCAGAGCGTGGCCGTGGGGTGGGCGAGGTGGTAGATGGAGAAGGAAGGTCTCCCGCAGCCTGTGTGTGTGTGTGAAGAGGACTGCATCCTTGGAGGCGATAGTTGCCTCTGCTCTATCCGGCACTCCCATAGAGGAGGCAGCTTGAAGCTGACTTTTTGGGGGGACACTCAGCTGTGAGATGGCCCTAGTGACTGTTGCCATGTCCCAGTTCAGGGACCAATAGAGGGCAGTCCTCCCACACGGAGGCCTCCCAGGCAGCAAGAAGAGCCCTGATCGGTTGGCCAAACACTAACTCTAGGGTTTTCAAATATGTCCCGCAGGGATAAGATTCACGGCTACTCTGGCTTCAGTCACTAAGCCAGAGGTCTGGGTGAATCCTCTTGTTAAGTTTAGGAAGAGCAATTGGGCCCAGATAATACGCCCCCCCCCCCTTCTCTTTCCCCTGCTCAGATGGGTCTCCTTTCTGGAGCTCAAGCCCTGCTGAGGAGAGCCAGGGCCTGGGGTGCAACACTGGGGGCTTGATACTCCCACATGCAGGCCCAGAGCCTCTCCAGAGGAGACTCGGTTCCAAACAGCTCTAAGTGCGTAGCTGTGGTTGGGGTCAGCTAGTCCAGTGGACATGCACTCAAGTCCTGGGGTCACGGGATGATTGTGCCAGACCTAAGCCAGGCAACATATAAGCCAGTGCAGCTGTGGCGCAGGAGGTGGGTGTCCTTGAGGTACAGTGTAGGGCTCCTTCTGGGTTTGCCTGAATGACCACAGGTGACCACAACAGTCACCTCCCTTCTTCCTGTTGTTGACCAACCCCCCACCCTGCAAATGTTCTTCCAGCTCAAAGCATGAGCAGTGTAGCATAGACTTGCTTTCCCCCTCCTGTCTCTGGGAGTGGCTATGGATTTGCAGGCACAGTGGCACACACACAAATTCATACACCAGCACACAGAAGTTCACATGAGGAGAGTGAAGCGCTAACAGAACATGTGGCCACATGATCATAGAACGTAATGTTCAAACGAGGAAGGAAGATGGGATCAGAAAATTCCAAATCAGCTCGGGAAAGCGTGGGCTTCCTCGAAGGTTGATACTAGGGACTTCTCCCCCTCTTGAACGAAAGGAAGTCTGAAGCTCTCAGGAATGAGCAGGTAGATCCACATACTCATGGGATGGAGAAGCAGCTCGGTCAGGCTCCCAGGGGACTGTGTTTTTCCTAAACTCTATTCAGGGTGTAAGACTCCAGAGTAAAATATTTCTCTCTCTTGCTATGGTTCCTACCCTCATCCCCGGCCGGAGATGGGGAAGGATCCAGGGGGGCCTTCAGTGACCAGGGGTTGGTTCCTGGGTGGCTGTCCCAAGCTGGTGTCTCATTAAGCAAAATCCTCACAAAGTGGAAGATTTTCTTCCGCACCCTTTTCTACTTTTTTCCACCTTTTTGTTCTACGCGTCAGCTGCTGCTAGTTCTTGGGAGGCCACATTGTTTTGCTGTTTTTGAGTTGACTTGCTTAAATAATAAATCCACCCTCTTGTACAGGATTAAGCAGATAATTGGGGAATCAATCAATCAATCAATCGGTGTCAGCTGCAGGCAGAGGCCAGTGAAAGACCCGTCTTCCCAGTCACTCTCTCCAACCTCCAAACCTGCTGAGGCTCAGGGCCGTGCTGAGTGAGCTCCATGTGCTTCCATTTCAGGGCCCTGTGGGTGGGACAGATCCAGGATTGGAGATGTAAGGAGGGAGTGTGGGGCTGCTTCGAAGTTCCTACTTTGTACTTCGTAGAGCAGGAAATGAGAGGCCACGCTAGGGTGGCCCGATGCTCTGGACCATGCTGTTACCTCACAGGCCCATAAATTCCTGGCTACCTCTTTAAGAAGCCTGGGGAGGCTCACTGGCTTGCCAGTTTGGGGACCTGGCTGGGACACGGTGCCAATTACAGGGCTAATTGCTCACTAGGCTGGAGTGAAAGTGGGAGAAAAAATAAGCAGAGGGAGAGGTTTGGCATTTGAGAACCAAAGATTGAGAGGCAGAGGAAGTCAGCAGAACTCTCAGTATGGCACCATCACCCTAAGACCCCGGCTTGGCAGGGACCCCCAACTCAGGGGCCTGGGAGCACCTCTCTGAACATTCTAGATGCTGTCGGCTCTCACAGGCTTGGGAGTTGGCAGCTTCCCTGGTGGGAGAGGGGCCACACATACACCCTCCCTGGGGACACAACTTTCTCCCCAGTCGAGCAATTGTGCCTGTAAGCTTTGTCTCCATGCAGAGTAAAGGAAACCTCATGTAGAAAGAAGGGAGAAAACAAGGCTGTTGTATTCGTATTTATAAAAAGAGTTGTTTTAATGGAAGGTCTTGGCTGGGACACAGGTAGTTTTGAGCTTTGGGCCTGGAACACGGATCTGCCTCCACCACCCTGACTGAGGAGGGGGTGTGTTGCTGCTGAAGGCTCGAGAAGGGGATGTTTGAGGATGTCTGTGCCCTCCACCCAGGTCGTGATTGCACACTGTGGAGTCCTCCCATAGGCATATGCATCACAGCCTGGATGGGGGTGGGTTGGGGTGGGGGTGGTCCTTGGGTATCCATCCCTAGAGAGGAAATGGCAGAGCTTTGCGTGGTAATGTCGTTTATGCCCCCACTCTTCTGCAGGAAAAGCTGAGGCAGGTGGTTTGTCTGCTGAAAGCCTTTGTCGAACAGGTAGGGTTCCCTCCCTAGGCCCACTGGGCTCACAAAGGACCCCTGCAGGAACTGCCAGGGGATCCACGGAGGTTTAGGGACCATTATGCTTGAGGTTGGAGAGGCAGCTGGGACGGGCTGGTGGGGCCTGAGCCAGCTTCCAGCTGCCCCAGAACCTGGAATGGTGAAATTGGCCCAGGCCCCACACTTGGAGTGCAAAATGAAACCAAAATTAGGATTGAGGTAGGGGATACAAAGATACAGGCTAAGGGTCCAGGTCGAGGTCGGTTTCTTCCTTGGGTAAAAGCAGTGGCGTTGTGCCTGAAGAACGCTGACCCCAATTCAGTGTGGTGCCTGCGGTTTGCTGTTTTGGCCCAGGTCCGGTCTCAGGATAGTCTGTTTATGGGAGGGGACTCGAGGCAGCTTCATCTTCCTAAACTCACTCACCTGAGGTAGGGGCCCAACTATGGCCCAAGTAACAGGCGGTCCTGATACTGGCCTGGAAGAAGGGTTGTGTGGTTACCTTTCTCTACAATAGGAAGGCCAAGATTTTAGGGGAGATGAGCCAGGGTATCCCAACACTTTACCCACAAACCCACCCAGCCCTGGTAGTAAAGAGGACAGGACACAGCCCTGGGGTACATGTTTATGTGAGTAATAAAATATTTACTATAACATAAATATAAAGGGAACTTCCCAGTCTACGTTATTTTTTTTTGCAATAAAGATACAAAGAGAATGCACCAAAACATTATTCCAAAAAATAAAAATAAAATTTAAATTCAAACTGTAACAAACAAAACAAGAAATGGAGGAGGGGGAAGCTCCAGACACATCCAGAAAATAAATAGAGACGGGTCAGAAATCTGGAAATCATATTAAAATATCTTTTTCGGATTAGTCGGTGTACAAAATCCTTTAGGATGGGGACGGAGGGCAACCCGGAGAACCAAAAATAAAAATCAAGCACAAAATGTTTCTTCTCCCCGCCAATGTGTACATATCTCACATATTTACATGGTTCCCACCTCACCCCAAACTAGGGGAATTTCTCTCCCAGCCTCCCACCTCCCAGGGGGCTGCAAAGGGAGCAGACGGAAGCTGCAGGGACTCAGGCAGAAGGCTCTCGGGGAACGGCTTATTTCTACAGCTGGTTACAAAATACCTCCAACTTTTCCAAGTTGCATTTGCTTGTGGCCAGGAGGGCAGGGCCCCGCAGGCAGCGGGGGCCCTGCTGTGCGGTGGTCAGTCTGCAGCGGGACAGAAGCCCCTTGCCATGGGGAGGGGGCAGGGGGATGGGAGCGCAGACCCCTACAGCGTGGCCGGGAACGAGTTGGAGCTCGGATGAAACGAACGAAAATGAGCACTCAAAAAAATTTTTTTGTTAGTTTTCGTGTTATTTTTTTTTGTTTTGTTTTGCTCTTTTGGGGGAGGGCTGGGACGGTAAGAGGAAAAAAATAAATTAGGCTAGATTAAAGCTTTGGCTATTTCCTGCTTTTATACACAGACGCGGCTCTCGCGGCCTCCCCTCCGGGGCCCCGATAAATACAGTATACAGCGATTTAAATTAAGGGCGCGGGCGGAGTTAGAAGGACCCCAGGAGCCAGAGGCTCCATGAATAAATAAAAACCGTAGAAAACCGAGCCCGGAGCAAGGATCGGGGGGGAGGGGGCGCGTCCTCTGGGGAGAGAAGAGGCATAGAGCGAATAAAGTGACAGTCCCCCACTCCCGGTCCGCAGGCTCGGGGATCCGCGCCGGGGAGAGGGGATGGGGACCCTTTCTCCCTGCGCCCTCTCTCCCGGGGACTTCCTAACCCCTTACCGCGTTACCTGTCGCTGTGGGGAGGCCGCTGCCGGGATCCGGCCCCGAACAGCCCGGGGGCCAGGGGTGGGGGTCGCCGAGGGAATGGGGAACAGGGAGCAGGCGGCGGGCAGGATGCCCCGGGTGAGCTGGCGCGGTCCGGATCTCCCCTTTTCTCTCCGGGGTTCGGGCGACGTAGCCTATCCGTCCTCTTCGCCGCGCTCGCCGGAGAAGGTCGTCGGGTGTTTGGTTTTGTTCTAAAGTTTCTGGGCTTTTTGTAAAATCCAAAGCAACCGAACAACAACAACAAAAAAGAGTACAGGCCGCGCGGCGCCTAGCCGCGCGCCGGCCGGGACCCTGCCCGCGCGGGTCACTGCACCGAGCCCGGCAGTGTGTGGTGGTGGTGGTGGTGCAGCGCGGCCGGCGGGGGCGGCGGGGGCGCGGACGGAGGCGACGCGCCGCTCCCGCCCGGTCCCAGCTCGCCGGGTGCGTAAACGTCGTCCATGGGCGGGTGGCCAGCTCCGGCCGCGGGGGTCATGCGCTTCTCCTTCTGCCGCCGGTTGCAGAACCAGACGCGCACCACCTCCTTTTCCAGCTGCAGGCTGTCGGCCAGGCCCGTGATCTCGTGCGCCGAGGGCTTGGGGCACTTGAGAAAGTGGCTCTCGAGCGCGCCTTTGACCCCCACCTCGATGGACGTGCGCTTCTTGCGCTTGCGGCCCTGCGCCGCGATCTTGTCCAGGTTGGTGGGGCTGCCGCTGGACGAGTCGGTCTCCTCCAGCCACTTGTTGAGCAGCGGCTTGAGCTTGCACATGTTCTTGAAGCTCAGCTGCAGGGCCTCGAAGCGGCAGATGGTGGTCTGTGAGAACACGTTCCCGTACAGCGTGCCCAGCGCCAGCCCCACGTCGGCCTGCGTGAAGCCCAGCTTGATGCGCCGCTGCTTGAACTGCTTGGCGAACTGCTCCAGGTCGTCGGAGCTGGGCGCGTCCTCGTCCGAGTGCTCGCCCACCGACGAGCCGCCGCCCCCCGCGCCCGGGTGCAGGTGCGCCGCCGCTGCCGCGTGCAGGCCTCCGGCGTGTGCATGTCCGTGTGCGTGTCCGTGGGCACCCAGGTGCGGTGGAGGCGACGGCTCCAGCTGCGCCTCGTGGCCGTCCTCATGCAGCGCGTGGTGCAGGCCCGGTCCCGCGCCCCCGCCCCCCGCCGCCAGCATCCCGGCCAGGCCGCTGCCGCCGCCCCCCGGGTAGGCCGCTTGAGCGTACAGCCCGAGCGGCTGAGGCTGGTGGCCCCCGCCGGCCCCTGGCGACGGCGACATGGCCGGGCCCAAGTGGTGCGCCGTGCCGCCCTGAGCCCACGCCGCGCCCGCGTGGGCCGCCCCCTGGTGCACCAGGCGTGCGTGGAAACCGCCGCCGCCACCGTCGTCGGCTCGACCGGTGCCGCCGCCGCCTGCCTTGCCGTGTTCCAGGTGCGGACCGCCGGCCCAGTCGCCGCCGCCGCCGCCTCCCGTCGGTAGCCACTGGGGGTGCGCTAGGCCCACGGGGTGGCCCGCGCCCGCGCCCAGCCACTCGTGGTGCATCAGCTTCTGCACTTCGCGGTACGCGGCCCCCGCGTGCAGCCGCTCGGCGGCCGCCGCCGCCGCCGCTGCCGCCGCGGCGTCCGGGTGCATGAGCGGGCCGGTGCCCCCAGCTCCGCCGCCGGGGCCCCGCGGCAGGTACTGCGCGGTGGTGGCCATGCCGCCCCGCGCCCTGCGCCGCGCCGCCGCCGCCGCCTCGCTCCGTCTGCGGGCCCTGCTGCCGCGCTCCGCCGGCTTAAAGCCTCGACCCGCTCAGCGCTCCGGAGCCCCACCCCGCCCGCCGCCCATTGGCTGCCCGCGGAGCTGCCGCCCGCCCCCCGGCCCCGGCCCCCGCCCCCCGCGCCCGCCCGCCGCTCGGCCCGGCCGCCCCGCGCTCGCCATTGGGCCTCCCTGCCGGGGTCCCGCGCGCCGCCCGTGCGGATTGGCCGCTGGGGCTTCATTCACAGCCCCCCACCGTCCGCGTACACACTCACGCCCCGGGGGCGCGGCTGCCACGTGGGGGAGTGGCGCGGGGGCGGCCGTGGGACCGCGCCCCCTCTGGTCCGGGCTGCGTGGGCCCCTTTTCCCCTGCGCCGGAGGCTCGGAGCCCGGCGGGTCCCACTCTCCACGCGAGCTGCATGCCCGCCCGCCCGGGGAGCCAGCGGCGGCGGCGAGGACTGCGGGCGACGGGAGGCGCTCGGGCTCCGAGAAGCAGCTCGCCCTCGCGTCTTCCCTCCGCGGAGCGGCTGTCAGCCGGGAGGCGGCGTGGGTACCGGATTCGGTTCCGGCACGGCCGCTCCTCGGGCCGCCTGCCCCGCGGTTCACAGCGGTTTACGCTGCCCCCTGCACACCTCCCGGCGCGTCTCCTGTCCCCTCTTCTCCTTTAGACTCAGCGCCGCTCTTGGGCCGGCCCAAGAGCGCGTCCAGCTCGGACAGATTCGGACCCGCCCCAGCTTCACGCCCCACGCGGGCACCCCTTCTCCCGGCACCGGCACCGCGGCCCAGGTGAGTACCGTGCGGGTGGCTCGCGGTGGAACAGCCAGTAGCCGCGAGGGATTTGCGGGTTTCGGAGCGCGAGGAGTTAGCCTGTGGCTTCGGGGAAAGCGCCGCAGTTAGGGGTGGTGGGTACGCAGGGCTCACCGACGTCTGCCCCATCCCGCCTTCTCGCTCCTTTTCCTCCCTGCCCGACTGGCCTATGGGCCAGGGTCGTATCGGGGTCACGTCCTTGGAAACTTGCTGTGGGTGAGGAGTGGCATCGACTTGGGAAAAGGCGTCCAGCACATCAGAAATGCAGCATTCAGTCGGGAGCTGTCCAGCCTGCACTGAAGCCCCGGGCTGGCTCTAACCCGACTTGCCCGAGGCTACGGGAATTGAAATAGAGAAGGCCTTATGGGGAGGGTGAGACCTGCCGTGCAGGTACCTCCTCATCCCTCCCCCTTGAGGACTCTCTGAAGGATCCTAAGTGGACTGGGGCCTCAGCATCAGCTGGTCTGTGGCTCTAAACCCCACATGGAGTTATAGGCTGACTGGAGTGAGCTGTGACCTCCACTTCTGTCCCACACTGAGGTCTGGCCGGCACAGTCTTTATCTTTCTTCTCCCTTGTCTTGCCCCCGGTGGGCATAGATTCCAGGGCTCTGGGGGGTCCCAGATCACAGGACCCCGCTGGAGAACCAGTTAGGGTCCCACAGGGCAAGTCAGGACTGTGGGGTGAAGCCTCAGAGTGCGAAGAAGGGTGATGGAGATCAGCTGCCACATCCACAGTGACAAGGGTCATCCTGGGCACAGGCTGTGCTCTGAGCACCATAGGTCCTGCCTCTGGTTGGTCTCCAAGGGATGGAGCGGGACAGGGCAAGGTCCTTGTCTGGCCGGTGGCCCCTGTCCCGAGCAGGCTCCTTAAGTACCACCCTCACTTCATGGGCTGTGTCTGAACCCAGCTAGGGATGCTGAGTTTTCTTGGACTCTGGCTCAGGAAGCGGTCACTTCAAATCACCTTTCCTTCATACGATCATGAGGCAGCAGACCTCCTGGTCCGCTCGCCTTCCTGGCCCCTCTCTCAGGCCCAGGGGGAGGACCACGGCTGGGAACCCTGTAGTGAAGGTTCATCTCATGCCAGCCTAATCAGACCTGCATGACATTAATAATTGGGCTGCCACCATCTTCCGGGGCAAGAATAACTTTGGTCCAGTCTCTCTAGCTCTTGGTTTTTCTTTCCTAAATTGGCAGCAGTGATCCCACAGGCAGCCCACCTGTCTTGCTAAGATAAGTCAGAGGGTGGCCCGAGACAATGGGGGTGATAGGGTCTCAGAAAGGGCTTTTACTCTGCCTGTTTCTGTTGCTAGTGTCCAGTGAATGGGCAAGTTCCTCCCCTGCTCTGACGAAATCTCAGCTTCCTCATTTGTAGAGTGGGTTTATGGAGGTTTGGACTAGTTGACCTCTCAGGCCCTTTCAGTTCTAATGGTCTCAGTTATATGTACACTAGGGGCCCGGTGCACAAAGATGAAGCAAGCATGCTACTTAGATGCCCTCTTAATGTTCGATGCTGCCTTTGGGTGAGCAGCAGTGCCAACTAGGAAAGGATGCTATCCCTTTCTCTGCTTTGGAAGTTTTAGACCCTCTACAAGGATAAAGGTTTGGGCTTGAGTCAAAATTTTCTCTTATTTGAGAGTTTATTCTCTAGAAAGTCTGGCGAATACTTCCTCTTGGTCTTGCTCCCTGTGTGGGATGCTAGGGACTGTGGCATGGTCATTGGCAGAGACACGTGCTGCAAGACAGCCCCTCTCTCCTGGAGCCTACCCTCACGGACCCTGGGGAGACCTTAGAACACAAGAGTCGGACACCCAGCAGATGGCACAGACACAGAATTGCTTAGACATGTGAGCAGATGTACGTACACACACATATGCACACCCAGATACACACGTGCATTTTAGCCCAGGGACAAACATATGAATTTATAATAGGGACACACGGACTTGCATCATTAGGTCGGATAGTCATAGATATTCATTTTCACACAAACCAACACACAGTGAACATACAGGCATGCGTGTCAAAGGGAACCTACGCAGGATCAACGCAGAGGCTGAAATGGGCCCAAGTAGGCATTCCTTCAGGGACACAGAAATACGCGAGACTTACAGGCCTTTGGAGTCACAAGCATGAGGGCTCTCAAGCGGCATGCCAATTCACACAAATACCCACAGCCTCGTGCCCATACACGTGAGCATAGAGCCAGCCTCGTCCATTCCCCTCGCCCCACTGCACAGATACAAAGGGGCCCACCCCACACGTGACATAGACACACGCATGCACCTACACCCTGTAGGAACGAACACATCTTCCCCGGGGATCAGAAGAGGAGGAAGGGGCATGCCTCGCCCAGAGTTTGGTCCATGTGGCTCGGCAGCAGGGGCTCGTCTCAAGGATGCAGGAAAGCCCTTTCTCTTCATCTTCCGTTGCTCCCCTTGTCTGTGGAGGACAGCTCCCAGCCAGGCCGCCGCCAGTCTCAGAGGCTCCCAGGCCTCTCTCCCCAGCCGGGCCCCTGCCCAGCCCACCCCCAGGCCAGAAGCTGCAGGGTTTTCCCAGAGTGGCTTGGCCTCCGCCAGGCTCTGGAGTGTGACCGAGCGCCTGCTCATTTGACACAGGTCACTGAGCCTCCAGCAGATGGGGCCCTCACTGTGGGGGGTCTCTGAGCCAGAGGGGCTGCAGGGAAAGGCTCTGCCAGGCTGACTAGCAACTACACAAGCTTCAGCCCCATCTCCTTTCTCTGCAGAGCCCCGAGTTGCAGACACCAATCTCCGCCATCTACATTCAGACACAGCCTCTAGATCTGAGACACTCCCTGTTTTAGCGCCCTTTTGGCCACACACGTGCTGTAATATTCCAGGCTTCCCCCCCGCTCCCCCCACCAGACGGGAGCCTGCACAATGGTGCACCCAGCAAGATTTGGGAGGGAGGAAGAGGGGGCAGCTGGGTCTGACTGCCTTCCTTCTCTGGACTGTGAGCCCCTGTGCTGTGTCTTGTCAGGTGGTCAGTGAGGACTTGGAGTCCAGGAATCGCTGAGAGTAGATGCAGTTGCAGACCCAAGGCCTTTATAGTTCTGGGAGGAGACAGGCTTCAGGACACTCTGCCTGGATTCCTTGAAGTCAGGAGTGCTGAGAAGAGCTAGAGGGGGAGATGAGGGCGGGAGGGGGGGCGCTGCTGGAGGAGCTGGTGTCTTAGGAGTCTTTGTCCTGGTGTGGGACTAGGCTGGGGGTGGACGGGGCTGGGGGCAGGGGCAGGATGGCAGCACTCACAGCTCACTACCTTTCCCTTCTGCCCGTCTTCCCCTCATGCCCTAGAGCCCATATTCTGAGAGTGTCAAGAGATCTGGCTTCCATCTTGGCTCAGACTCAGGCCTGCTGGAGGACACGGGGCCAGCCTCCGCCTCCTAATTGCTGTGAACCTCAACCTCCTCATCTGTCAGCCGGGCAGATGGTCTCTTGGTTTCTTGTGAAGGCGGGGTGAGATGACTGCCCAGATGGAAACTTGGAAAGGGGAAGTGTGGCTTGGTCTTCCTCCCCAGCTGCCTGGGGTGAGTACGAGGCTATGTGAGCAGGATCAGAACCCGCCTGCTCCCCCAACCAGTTCTCGCTAAGCGATATCAGGAGTGACCACGCCCATACCCCGTAGTTCTGGACTGGAATGTGTTCTCGATTACAAGAGTCTGGCAGGATCCTGGCTGTCACAGGTTGCCACCACCAGAGTCGGCTTGCCCATCGCTGCCTTGGTGCAGCTTGGGGTCAGCTAAACAGATTCACTGTACTCGCCACCAGCCAGAAAGTTCTCCCACATGGCATGTGATTGCTGTTCTGAGCTCCTAAGCCCTCACCTACTCCCCCTCCAAACGCAGACCCTCCAAGTGTCTGTACGTTTTCTGTCCTTCCTGTGCCTGGAAGAGCCCCTGAGAGAGGAGCGGAGGGGTAGGAAGGGCCGTGCTGCCTTGACGGAGAAGAAATAAGCCTTCTCCCTTATTTAACCTAAAGTTCCCTATCTCAGCCTTGGTGAGGGAAAGGCGAGATGGAAGGTGAAATATCTCTTAGGGATGAACCTTTCCTTGCTCTTCCCTCCCTGCCTCAGCCCCCCTGGCCTGTGGGTGGAGGCGGGGTCCTCCCAGTGCATCAGTAAAATATTCAAACGCGGGGTGGCCAATTGCTCTTAAAATTCACTTTCATTTTTAGCCGAATGGCAGTCTCTGAGCTGGTGTTAATGCCCGCAATCCGGTTATGCAGAACACGCTCTCTGCAAATCGGTAAATCATTAGTGGGATTAATCACTCTGAAAGGCTGGGGCTCGGTTTGAGGTTTTTATTTTTTTAACACTTTTTATCTGGATGGCTGCAAAATTCACCACCACAGGGTGGGGTGATAATGTAAGTCCTCATCTCTATCATTAGGAAACCAAGGTGGCTTCCTGGACCGGCTTTGTATACCGATTTGGGGGGGCGGCCTGGTGGAGTGGAAGGGTGGGAGGAGAGTTCTCTTGCTTTCGTGTGTGATACCATGCTTGCAGTAGTGTGTTGGGGGCGTGGTGTGTGTATGTGATGACTATGTTAGCATGCTTACACGGGTCCCGGTGTTTGTACTTTACAGACGCCCATAAGTATTTGTGTGCTTGTGTCAGGGTGCCTGTGCTTGGTGTGTACTAATGTGTGTGCAATAGTGTTTGTAACTGTCGGAGAGTGGTTTTAAAGACCACACCTTACCGTCCTCAGCCTCCAGGTAGCTCTTGAGGGGAAGTAGGTAGAAATGGAGGGAAGTCCCATTAGGTCCCAGTAGTGGACGTGTCTCAATGTTAATTTACATATTCATGAGCCATGCCTCCAGGACCCCTCCAGAAGAGGTAATGCAGCCAGGCCCCTTAAGGTAGTTGGGGTGGTCAGTCTCTCACGGTAACACCTCTCACTTCCCCATCTTAGCTCTAATGGCTACCTCCTCCATGGGCAATGAATATCCAGTACCCCACAGTTCCTGAACCCCAATTTCTGTGTAGCTCCTGATAGGAGTTATGTGGCCAAGAGGGGGAAGCTCTTTTTCCTTCCCGGTCCGGAAAGCCCCCGTGAGAGCCCTTGAGGAAGGACAGTCATGCTTCCATCCAGGGCCAAGCTGATGAATTCGACTGTCTCCCACTTCATGTCCACACTAGGCCAACCTTCTTCTTCCTTTTTCTCTCTAGCTTAATGCAGCTTGGAGCAGTAATCACCTTCAGATGACCCAGGAATGACATTCTTCAGGTGTTGGCCAGAGAGATGACTGTGGGGATGAGATCACAGGACTTCTCTTCCCCTCTAGTCCCAGAGTATATAGGGTTTGAGTAGGACTCAGCGTGGTTGGTCCTTACATTAAACTGCTCCCTCCCCCGCCCAATCCCCTCATCTCCTGAAGAGTCAATTCCGGTAGCCTGGGCATCACTATTAAATCACTATTAACCACTCCACAGATAGCACAGATGCCCTGTACTCCTTCTGTTCTCGTGCCTCATTCATTGCCCCACAGTATGTGCCTTCCTCCCCTTTGTGCGGTAGCCTGGAGTCAGGGAGAAGAACAGGATGATATAGCTCCTTGGCTGTTACAAGTTGGGAAGGTCTGGAGAGGGTTGGCTGGACTCCATGCATGCTTTCCTCAGCTTTCTTGGGGGTGGCAGGTGGAGGTTGAAAGTGGAAAAGGAAGATTTAGGAATTATATTTTCCCAGGGACCTTTTAGCATCTTTATGTATCTCTGGTGGCAGACATCTGTCGAGCTTAGGGTAGCATCTGCCTGGGCTGGAGACAACATCTGTTGGAAGCTGGGACACCTGGCTGAGCCCAGCACGTTATCTGGCCCTGGCACAGCTTCTGTCTGGGCCCAGGACGTGTGTCTGAACCTGACGCAGCATCTGTCCAGGCCTGGTGCAACATCTTCCTGGCCTGGGGGCAATGTCTGTTTGAGCCCTGGACATCTGTCTGACTTGGGGACGTTTACTGAGCCTGGAAGAGTACCTGTCTGAGCCTGGGGGTGGACTTGTCACTGCAGATAAAATCACTCTTGAATCTTAACTTTGGTTTGTGGCCGAGAACAGAGCATGTGCTACACTCCTATCCCTGCTCTTCTTTCTACCAGGGAAGGGATCTTAGTAGTGCCTCAGTTTACCTCCAGTTGTAGGCTCATTGGTCTGCTCGCTCTGGGCACCTCAAGGGGCAGCCGAAGCCTACACTCTGGCTCCAGGAAACCAGAGTTAAAAGCATGTGTAAGGGAAGAAGATAGATCATAAAATCCAGTGACGGGTCTAGGACAATTCTCTCTTTCTCCAGTCCCCTTGTTGAGTCAAGTCTGAGTGCTCCCCTGAGACACAGCTCAGACATATCACTCGCTTCCTGGAAAGCCTTCCATTGCTCCCTACTGTATACAGCATTGGGCCCAAAGCCCCCAGTGTTCCTGCTGTGTCTGCTCTCGGAATCCAGCAGCACAGAGCTGCTGTTCCCACAATCTCATTTCCTTTTTCTTCTTCTTTCTTTCTTTATTTTTATTGAGTTTGGAGAGAGAGAGAAAGGAAAAGGGAGAGAGAGAGAAACATCGATTGACTGCCTCCTGCACGCCCTTCCCCGCCTCCCCCTTCCCCCCCATGGAACCCACAACCCTGGACATGTGCCCTGACCTGGAATTGAACCAGTGACCTCTCCGTGTATGGGATGATGTTCAACCACTGAGCCACACCAGCCAGGGCCTTTTTGTTTTTAATGAGTGAGGGGAGAGTCATGTGCTTCAGAGAAGAGGGCTTGTCTTCTCATTTGTACCTGGTGGGTTGACAGAAGCCAAAGAAGCTGGGCAATGGGCACAGAGCACCCTGGACAAGGGCCTTTTGGAGCCGGTCCTGCCCGTGTTCTTTATCCGTGGCCAGGATGGAGATGTATAGGATCCAAATATGTGATGTATTTGCTGCTGACAGGAGCGGGGAAGAGCACCGAAGGTCACGGGCAGCATTGAATCCAGAAATAATGGCCTCTCTGTGGGCCGAGGGACTAAATCTAAGGAAAGAACCTCGACCTGGGTCGTAGCCCAACTCCTGAGGGCAAGTGGGAGAATCGAGTCCTGGCTTAGCTTGCGTGGAAACGCTCCAAGGTTCCTAGGTTTGCTCTTCCTGCCAGAAAGGGACAATCATGGAAGTTGTTATTAATATAAATGTTGTGTCTGGAGAACATTGCTGTCTCTGGTCAGGCCTGCCTGGCGTGGAGAAACACAGATCCCCAGGGGAGCACATGGGAGAGAGGCTGAGTAGGGAAGAGGGCAGACCCATGGGAGGCAGCTGAGACATGAATGCTGGTTTTTACTCCCCAAATAGAAATATCTTTATTGTTTTTGCTTCTGATAAAAGCAATACCAGTTCATTTGTCAAAATTCTTTACCTTAGAAATATATGAAATAGAAAGTGGAAGTCCTCCCTGAATCTCTGCCTCACCCCTCATAACTACCTCTTATTGGCTATATCTTTCCAGAACTTGTTGGCATAGACACACACTATCCTATATAATAAAAGCCTAATATGCAAATTGTCCCCTTGACCAGGAATTCAACTGGGAGTTTGATCAGGCCGTGGGGCTGGCTGGCCAACCAGAAGGAAGGCCCCTGGCCAGTGGTGGTGGCGGCAGGAGGCCAGAGGAAGGGAGGCCCCAGCTGGCAGCCAGCAGCCACTAGGGAACCTACCCATGCACGGATTTCATGCACTGGGCTTCTAGTTTATCATAATAGCTAAGATTTATTGAGCACTTACTATGCACAGGAATTGTGCTTCTACCTGGGTTTACACATTGCATCCTCACCAGTTAGATGGAACTATCATCCCCATTTTACAAATGAACAAACAGGCTCAGAGATGATATTGATAATATCAATGTATTGAGTGCCTACATATATTAGGTGCTTACTGTGTGCCCAGTAACACTTTGCATGTTAGCTCCTTTAATGCCTATAGAAGCTTGAGGGTAAGAGAATGCCTGGCATGGAGTAGGCAATCAATAAGTGCTGGTTGGTACTCCCAACTTGTAAGTTGGAGAATCTCAGTTGATGAATCTGGGATCAGTCAGTGGGCCCCTAGATGGGGCTGGGGCAGTGGGCTCTTGTTCCAAACCTCCTGAGCTGTAGGCAGCCACTCTAGTGGGTACCTGAAGATGCTAACTCAGCAGTGAAAGATGTAAATTTCCACCTTGGTTTGCATGTGATTTACACATATTTATGCGTGTCTTTGATTAATGTCAAAGTGCCGTGGTGATTTTCTGCCAGCCTACAGGGCCCAGCAGAGGGCATGGCTAGGGTGGACGAGCTGCAGGTTCTGAGTGTGCTTGTGTGGGGACTATTGGGTGGGGTGCAAGTGACAGCTGTGGGCAGGTGCGTGGTGGCCAGAGGGTTGAGTAGTGGGCAGGCTGGACCTGGGATTCTGGAGCGGGTGATTTGGGCGGCTGGTGTGAGTGGGGCATGTCTTTAAGCCGATGGCATGGCCCAGCTAAGGAGCTGGGGCAGGTCAGAGCTCCAGGCACTGGGTGAGTGACTGGTGGGCCTATAGGTGGCCATGATCTTGGAGAAGCCAGGATGCTCGTCAAGCTTTTAAGGTAGGAACTCAGACCCAACAAATCAGGACAGGATCTGGGGTCCTGGGAGCGGCAGTGGTGGCAGTGAGGACTTTCAGACAAGATAGAAGCTCAGAGGCAGGAAGGGGCCTCCCTCCAGCCCGCATGCGGCCCAGGGCAAGATCCCAGCTTGGGTGCTCTGGGAGAGGGAGTGCGCTCTGCAATTAAGGCCTTGGGAAAATCTGCCAATCGGCAAGAATATTCTGTGTGTGCTGGCTGTGCCCAGCCCTGTGCCTGGCACTGCGGGGAGACCAGTCCCAGCCTGCAAACCTTGGCAGGGGAGCTGGTGAGATAAGGAGGGAAGGGCAGGCTCCGACCTTGATTGAAGGCTGCATGCCTGGTACCAGGCGGCACTTTCATCCATTATCTCCTTTGATCCTCACAGGGATCAAAGGCAGTGGCTGTCTTATCTTCTCATTACAGAGAAGGAAGCAGAGACTCAGAGAGCTGCAGTGACTTGCCCAAGGTCACACAGCAAGTAAGTGGAAGAATCCAGACTTGAATGCAGCTCATTCCATAACTCAAGCACTTAGCCAGTTCTGCTTTGGCCAGCGGTAAAATAGGATAATGCCTACCTGGCTTAGTTGTTGCGAGGGTTAAATGAGCGCAAGTGTGTAAGGAGCACAGTGGCTGCTGGCATTCAGTGGTGCTCAATAAAAGGTTTTCGCCCCTTAAGTGTTAGAGATAGAATTCTTAAAGCCTGGCCCAGTGGATTCTACTGGTACTGTGGTCCTTGCCAAGGCTGGTTGAGAAGACAGAGCAGGACCTCCTCTGTGGGTTGGCTGAGCCCGTGTCATGCATGGATACTGATGGCCATCAGCGAGTGGGAGGGCCACCTGCTAGGCCAGAGCTCTTTGGCTCAAGTTCCTAGCCCTGGGCTGTCTAGTTAGGAGTGTGTGTGTGTATGTGTGTGTGTGTGTGTGTGTGTGTGTGGACATACTTGGTAAAGGACAGGGAAGGAGAGATGACTTTGGGGGTAAGAGGGTGCTCTATCAGCAGGTGGTGGTCAGGGCCTTTTCTCATTTCCAGCGGCAGAGATCTGAATCAAGTAAGGGAGTGAACCTTGTGGAAATGTGAGGGAAATCACGCCTGGCAGAGGGAACAGCAAGTGCAAAGGCCTTGGGTAGGATTAAACTTAAGGTCAATATTATCTTAATAGAGATAACATTGAGTTGTGTCTGGAAGTAGAGGGGCTAAGAGGGAGCAGGATTCATTCATTCATTCATTCATTCATCAATTCAACAAGTATTTATTGCCCACTTTGTGCTGGACACTATCCGAGGGGCTGACAGCTAACCTTTAGTACTCACTAGGTTTCTAAGCACTTTCCATATGTTAGTTCATTTAATCTTCACAACAATACGAGGAGTCGGAGAAGCTGGTTAGACAATTGGGCTCCCTTTGATTCTTCCCGACTCTTCCCATTTCCCAGCCACCTTGGGGCACCCAGTGTCTGCCACCCAGAAAGACCAGGATCCCCACAGTGGGTGAGGGGTGGGGTGCCCCTGAGAACATCACAGCTCCAGGGTCAGATCAGGCCCTGAGCCTCCTGGAAGCCACCCAGTAGACTGGAGCTAGAGAGGGTGGGGTGCCCAGGTTAATCCCATCCAGCCAGGCCTGCCTCATAGCTTCCTCTCCCCAGGGGTTCCCAGCCATATCTCCCGTCTCCTCTCCTGGCCCCCCTCCAGCTCAGTCCTCTGGGCTCTGTTCAGAGAGCCCAGTCACAGCTCAGGGCAGAGGCTCCTGGCAGGATTTCGTACTTGTTGTCTGGTGATACTGCCTGTGCTCTGCTACTCCGTTGGAGGCAGCAGGGACGGACTTACCCTGCCCTGCTCCCTCTGATCTTTCCTAAGAACATCAGTGCACAGGCTCAGCCAGGCTGGGCTTCTTGGTTCCTGACCACCAGCTATGCCCATGGCCTGGACTTTTCACCCGCTGGGGCAGGAAAAGAGATGGAGAAGAGGAAGTAGAGAACTTGTTAATTTTCAGGGGTGAAGGAAGGAGTCCGGCTCTTCAGTCTTTGGTGAACAAAGACACCGGCAAAGGGTGCTTTCTGGGTGGGACGAAGAAAGATCTTGTACTGATGGGCTACACTAACCTGGGAATTGTGACTCCATCTGTCTTCCTGTCCGTCTGTCCATCCATCCATCATCCATCCATCCATCCATCCGCTGACTGAATGCCTAACATAACCATCGGTTCTGTTGTACTTACGGAGTGTGTGTGTTGGAGAGCTGGTCAGTGTTTGTACATTTGTAACTCTTCTGTTTGTGTCTTTCCTCTCCCCACCTGCTTCTTAGAGAAGCTCCCTGCGGAGTGGGGGCCTCTCCCTATAGGGCCAAGGCTCCGTCTTTGCTGTGTGGTTGTCAGCAGCTGCCTGCCTTGGCCACCCTGGGGGTTGGGGGCCAGGGTCGTGGGGATCTTGCCTGCTGCTTCCATCCCCGCTGGGCCGGGCCTGTGACCCTCACTATGACCCAGCCTGGAGGACGCTGGGCTGCCTGGCAGCCGGCCAGCGCTGCTGCAGGGGCTGCTGGCCCCTTGCCAGCACCAAGCGTTCTGAGGGTGAAGTTGAGTGGCCGCAAAGCCTCTCCGAGCTGCTGTGGCAAACAAACAGCCTGGGACCAGGGTCAAGGGGGCTGTTGTGTTGGCAAGAGGAGGAGCTCGTGGGGGCTCCGAGGGGTGGGTGGGCCAGCTTTGAGCAGTGCTGCTGCTGTGGTCACTCTTCCTGCTCTCCCCCCTGCCCGGGCAGGTCTGTGGGGTGGCTCTCAGCTGCCCTGGTTGGAGGGGAAGCTCGGAGGAGGGGCCATAGACGAAGACCCAGTCCAGGCAGAGATACGCACAGAGAGGCAGAGGGATCTGGAGATGGAGGGTGGCAAGGAGAGAGCGAGAGAATGAGGTGAGAGCAGGAAGATGCAAAGGGCCGAGAAGAGCAGGGGCCGGGAGGGATGTCCCGGCTGGAAGCCTGGATCTTAACAGCCCCTCCCACGGGGATGGCATCCCACAGGGAACAAAACTTTTCCACTTGCTTAAGCTCATTCAGGCCTCACAATAGCCGGCTGTGCAGAGATTGGAGTCCTCCCCCAGGATGGGGGCAGGGAGGTGCCCCTCCCCGTGGAGCAGTGGTGGGGGAGGAGGGGCTGCAAAGCTGCCCTGGAACCCGAGGACTGGCTGTGAGGTGGGTCCCACGCTGTGGGGGCCAGAGAGTGGTTTAGAGCCGAGCCCCCAGCTGGGCCTGAGTTCCTCCAGGGACCGAGACTTCCCCAGCTGGGCTCCGAGGCTCCCGATGGCCATGGCTGGCCCCGGCTCCGTGCTCCTGCCACCAGGGCATCAGTGCCGCTCTTCCTGGGAGGAAGGAGGCCTCTCTCTCTTGTCCCCTTTCTCCGGGAATTGCCTTTGGCGGAAGGAAGGTGGGTGCTGTGCCCAAAGTTGTGCCTGCTCCCTGGGGGCAGCCCGCACCCAGCGGCTGGCCAGTTGGTAGGGAGAGTGCAAAGGCCAGGTCTCCTTGCTGCAGTCACCTCTGAAGGGCGGTCCCTGCGCCAGAGCTCCTTGAGAGACAGAGATGGGCGGAGGCCTTTGGCGTGGCTGCCTGGCACATGGGTTTCTCCCTTTGCCCAATGTTGCCTCCCTCTCTTCCTGTCGTTCCTGCAAGTGCTCACCAATAAGCCCCCTCCATGCACGTCTCACAGTCTCAGGGCATTTCCAGGGAATCTGACCTATGCCACGAGCTCCAACCATTGGGCCCCAGTGGGCTCCAGCTCAGCTCCCCTCCTCCTTGTTTTCTTCCTAATCCTCGCCCCCCCCCCCTCTTACTCTAAGCCTCTTTTCTCTGCACCTGGCAACTGCCTCTTCCCTGGTCTTCCCAGCCTCTCTCCTTTCCCTCTCGAGCTGTGCTGCCCAATACAGTAGCCACATGCAGCCAGTGGACACTCGAAATGTGACCGTCCAAATGGTGGTGGCTAAAATATGCACTGGATTTCAAAGACTTGGTTTGAAAAAAATCTCTTGATATTTTTAATAGGCTTTTATTGATTTCAGAGAGAGGAAGGGAGAGACATATAAACATCAATGATGAGAGAGAAGCATTGATGGGCTGCCTGCTGCACACCTCCGACTGGGGATCGAACCCACAACCTGATCAGGAATCGAACTGTGACCTCCTGGTTCATAGGCCGATGCTCAACCACTCAGCCACACTGACTGGGCTCTAATATAGATATTTTTTATATGGATGACATGTTGAGAGAATATTTTGGGTGAAATAAAATATATCGTCAAGATTAATTTCATCAGTTTCTTTACCTTTTTTGATATTGCCATTGGAAAACTTTAAATGATTTTTTTTTTGTGTGTGTGTATATGTGGCTTATGTCCTATTTCCCTTGGGCAGTGCTGCTCCAGAGTCGCTGTCCACACAGCAGCCAGAGGGAGCCTCTCATATCTTGGTTGGGTCACGTCTGTCCTCTGTTCACGGTCCTTTAAATGCTCCCATCTCACAAGTCCTTACCATGGCGTCTAAGGCCCTGCATGATTCACTCTCTTGTTTTCTTGCGGATCTTCCCCGATATCATCCCCCTTGTTCCCTTATTCCAGCCACACAGACCACCCTGCAAGTCCTTAAAACTTGCTAAGGTCATTTCTACCTCAGGGCCTTTGCACTTGCTGTTCCCTCTGCCAGGAGTGATTTTCCTGCCTCTTCACATACTCACTCCCTCATTTTTCTTTTTTTTTTAAAGAATAGTTTATTGATTGTTAGAGAGAGGAAGGGAGAGGGAGAAAGAGACAGAAACATCGATGTGAGAGTGAAACATCAATTGGGCTACCTCCTGTACCCCTCCTCCTAATACCCCCATCAAGGATGGATCTCACAACCTGGCATGTGCCCTGACTGGGAAACGAACCAGCAGTCTCTTCGTGCCCAACTGACTGCACCATCCTCTTAGTAGTCTCTGTTTTTGCAAATGAAGACTCAGAGGTTTAGAGAGGTAAAGTGATTTATCCAAAGTCACACAGGAGGTGGTCCTGGGCCAGGATTCAAACCCAGATCTGCTGGACACCAAAGCTTGGGTGGTTCCTCTGCTCTCCGTGTCCTCCCAGATCCCCGCGTCTCCTGCATCCCAGGCCGGATTTTTATAGTGGCTCCGGCTTTTACAGGACCAGGCAATGCCTGAGGAGGCAAATGGCAGAGAAACGGAGGGAGCACTTTGCGTGTTGGATGTACACAAAGCAATTGGGAGAAGGAACAGAGGGGCTCCCCCCACCCCTGCCCACCGCCCAGCCAGGCAGGCCCCCAGCAGCCTGGCTCTCTCCCTCCCTGGGGGCTGGAGCTGCCTCTCTGCCTGCCCGCCAGATCAGGGGCAGAGCTGGCTTCATGTATTATTAATAGCACTGCCAGCCTTCCTGTTTTCACGCTGATAACCTGCTGGGGAGGGCAGGTGGGAGGGAGGGAGCAAGGTGGCAAACCCTGGAGCTTGGAGGGCCCCTCCCCCCTCAGCAAAGCAGCTCTGCGGGGGCTGGCCCAGCCCCCAGTCTCTGAAGTTGGTTTCTGGAGCTTCCCTCATCAGAGCCCACAGGACGGGACCAGGCCCTCAGGAGGGAATGTGTGTGGGAGGCTGAAAGGTGTGGTTCTGGGAAGCACCCTCCCTTCCTTCTCCATCCAGGATACCAAGGGTTCAGATCCCCATGGCCTTCCCAGAGGCAGATGTGCCCATATCCTGCAGGTCTGGGCCTCAGGGCTGTGGATTCAGGTGCGTGTGTATGTGTGTGTGTGTGTGTGTGCGCGCGTGTGCTCGTGCGCTCGTGCACCTGGAGCAGGGATCTCTGAGGTCCAGCCACACATGGACCTCAGGCCACCTCTGAGCTGGTCTCTCCCTGCCCCCTACCCCATGTCCGATCTTTTCCCTTTTAGAGCCCAATTTGAGGCAGGGTACAGGCAGAGTTAGCTCTGCCAGGGATTGGCGTGGTTTGGGGTGGATAGAGGCCATCCCCTTTGAGCCAACGGACACTTGTGTGGGCCCACAAATGCCAGTGGTGCACCTCTTCCCAGTTCCTTGTGCAGTGATGTCACTGTGGGAGTTTGAAATTGGCCTTGGTGGGAGGACTGGCTTCACAGAAATTGGCAAATACTGCACATCAGGGGTCACCTACCACAGAGCCCATTGTTAGACTTGCTAGCACAGCCTGAGACCATGGTGAAGGGCTCTGCTCTGACCTTGAACATGACTGTACTTATCCTGCCTTTAAAGGCTGCCGAGGCTGTCCCCCGAATTCTTTCCTCTTCCTCTCTGCCTGTCAATTTTCATTAGCAATAATAAAAGCGATACTAATGATGACTAACATTTATTGTATGCTTATTAATTATGTTCTGGTCTGTTTGAAGAGTTTTGTAAATTCATTTCATCTTGATAGCCATCCAATGAGTAGACTATAATATTTCCATTTTAGAGATGAGGTAACTGAGGCACAGAGAGGTTGAGGAACATCTGAGGTCACACAGCTGGTAAATGGCAGAGCTGAGACCTATACCTGACTCTGGGACCTCTGCTTGGCTGCTAAGGCTGCTTGTGGGGTGGCTTCTGCAGGAGTCTTTCTGGGGGTCCCGGCGTCCAGGCCTTCCTGGCTGACTTCCTCTGTCACCTCTCAGAGGAAGAACGCATGAAACTGCTTTCTCCAGGTCTGGGTTTCTCTTGCCCCTAGACTGGGAGCTCCCTGAGCGCAGTGCCTGGGTCTGAGTCATCTGGGGCCCCCGTGCCTGGCCCAGGAGCAGCCACGGAGGGCACTTGCTAACTGAGCCACTCACAGTGGTAATCACGGAAGCCTTCGGCACAGGGCCTGGCGCGCTGCACCTGCTCATGTGCACTCTGCTCCATAGGGGCAGTATGGTTACTAGAGACCAGGTCAGTCACCCACAAAGTTTGTATCAATGCTTCCCTTATGCCAGGGCCTGTGCTAGGGGCTGTGGGTTACAGTGGCAAGCAAAACAGACAGAAATCTTTGCCCTTTTGGAGCTTATATTCTAGCGGGGGAAATATACAATCACAAGATAAATAAAATATAAAGAAAGCATTTAGTGATTTGCGCTAAGGAGAAAAAATAAGGCAGGGAAGGGGATAGGAAGTACCCAAGGGGATGCTGAAATTTGCTGAGTAAGGAACCTGTCCGATGCCTCTGAGAAGGTGAGATTTAAGGAAGCTAGGGAATAAGCCGTGCTGCTTACTGGGGGAAGAGCCTTCTAAGCAGTGCAAAGGTCCTGAGGCAGGAACTTTCTGGGCATGTTGGAGCAATGACAGGGAGCCCAGTGTGCTCGGAGTGGGGTGAACGGAGGGGGAAACAGATCATAAAGCTGTTGGAGTCAAGAGTAGCCGGTGGAGGAAAAGAAAGGGCTGGTGGGGACGGAGGCACGGAGCAGGTTATGAGGATCGGCAGCTTTTCCCTCTGCCCTGGGGAGAGACAGCTGTGAGCAGAGGGAGCAGAAGAAGGCTCCGCTTCTGTAGCTAGGAACACTCTTGCAGCTCTTGACGGGTCCTTGGCCCCAGATGCAATGTAGAATTGCCTCAGTTTCTCCCCTAGGCTCCTACCAGCAAGGGGGACCTGACCACAAGGGGGTCTTGACGTCGGTGCTTCTGCTCCTGGGTTCTGCTGCCCTGCCTGCCTGCCACCCTGCATCTCACTTACTCCCTGGTCCGATTCATTAGGTGCCAACCCCTGGACTGGCCACCCCTGGGGCTTCTGCTGTCCAGCTGCTGCCCTCGGCGTTCCCGAGGTCCAGCCTTCAGGCACAGCCTGCCCAGGAATGAAGTAGCTGTCTTCCCAGAGGAAGGGAGAGACCCAGGCCCCGGAGAGGCTGGCAGCACAGGGATGAGGTGGTGAGGACGGAGGAGGGCCGAGGGGTGCTGGTGAGATGTGGGCTCAGTGGGCACGGAATGCTGCAGGGGTCTCGGGCGGCTGAGTGGAGACAGCGCCATGTAGGTGATGTGGTCTGGATTTATTTGTCCAGTGCGCACCCCACCCCAGGGCCCTGAGTGCTCAGCATCGTAAATAAAACGCACACAATAAATCTCCCCTGTAAATTTCCTGCGTAGGATTTCATTACTTGTCTCATTCCCAGTCACTAGGTTTCAGTCCAATTTGGAGTTGTCCCGATGACTGTGTAAATCATGCCTGCACTCTAGGGGGCGTGAACTCCAGGGAGAAATCACGCTGGGCCTGTGGGGGTGACAGCGCGAGCCTGAAGGTCCCGACCCCGACTGGTCGCCTCTGGGGTGCCGGCTGCTTGCATGGAGCTCCTGCTATTCCCCTCGACCTGGAATAGGGAATGGAACTAACATTCACTGAGCACCTCACAGATGCCAGCAATTGACACACATCTAGAATCTTCACACATGCTCCACAAAGTAGAACTGTCTCCGTCATGAAGAAGGGGACTGAGGCTCAGAGAGGGACAGTTACTTGCCCAAGGCCGCACAGCTTAGCTGTTTGTAACTGGAGAGTTTGGCTTTGAGCTCAGGTTCATCTGACTCCAAACCCACTGCATCCACTGTCTCCCAGCTTCACCGATGGAGAAGACCATGGAGAGCCTGGCACGATGCCTTCCTGTGGAGGGCAGGAGGGTTCTGGAAGTTCATGTTCAGGTCTCAACTCAGTGCTGATCGCAGCCTTGACTCCAACCTCAACCTGCAGCCTCAGACCGAATTTATACTCCAACTGCACCCTAAATCCCTTAATCCATCTCGAATGCAGCCCCAACCTTAAACCCTAAATGCTTTAGCTCTAACTTCAACCTCAATTCCAATCCATCATAGCCTCAGTCTCAATCTTAGCCCCGACCCTACTTCAATCCCAACATCAGCTTCAGTCTGAGCCCTAACTTGAACACAGATGCAACTCCAACCAGAGCCTCAATACCAGACCTTTAGCACCAACCCCAGCCTAAGTCTAATCCCAGCACGAATTTCAACCACAGTCTCATCCCCGATTTCAGCGCAGTCCCAGCTCCAACCCCAGCCTCCATAGCACTAGCCTGTTCTTTGGAAAGCATCGCTCCTTCTCAGGCATGGGGCAGGGAGCAGCCATGGTCACGGGGTTGGCTGTCCTGCAAGCCTGCCACCCCTCCCCCACCTGTCTAGAGAGACAGGAGCTCTGTGGCTCCTGGGGACTCAGTAATCACTTCTCATACCGATATCCTGGTTACAGTTTACAAACCACATCCACATCCACCGCCCACCAGACTCTCTAACAGCCTGGGAAGACATGTGCACTTCTGTCAGTTGGACAGGAGGAAATGGAGGTTACTTACTGCTTTAGCTGGTTTGTGGCAAAGGGGGTGCTATAACCCAGCTCTTCTGACTCGAGTTCCAAGCTGTCCCTCGTTCTGCCCAACCTGCAACCTGTGAGGGCTCTTGATTCTGGTGTGTGTGTGTGTGTGTGTGTGTGTGTACAGTAGGGACCCCCTCCCCCCCCCAGCACCCTGGGTGGTCTTCATGAAGGGATATGACGGAAGCTATCTCAGTGTTTCCCACCTGAGTTCAGAAGAACCAGTGAGGGAGAGATGGTGAGAGGATGAGAGATGTTGAGGACATCAAAGAGAGTGTGGGTGGGACTGAGGAGTTAGGGATTAGGGTCTTGGCAGGAAACAGAATTCACCTCAAATGGTCTACCTGCAGGGACTGAAATGGATCTGTTACTTACAAGACATGGGTGGAGGTTAGCAAGCAGCAAGAGAGGCTGGCAATCTCCGGAAGCCCTTACCACCTCTAGGGCTGATGGGCGCTGGGAGGAGAGGGTGTTATTGCGGCCCAGGGAGGGCTGGTTGGGGAGGACGAAATGCCGGTGCAAGATGAGTCATGGAGAAACACAGCCCCGGCTAAAAATGTTGCCTAGGAGAGGGAGTGGGGAAGGAATCCCTGACCTCCCACCCGCCTCCCTCCCTGTAATCTCCGCCAGGGCCTCCCGCCAGCTGAACCCAACCCAGCATGCAGGCTGTGGGGTCCTCTGGGGTCAGCCTCCCAGGGCACCGAACAGGGCTGGGAAGGGCAGGCACTGAATCTGGAGCAGGGGATCAAGTAGAGAATAAAAAGCAGAAGGAGAAAAGAGACTGAGGAGCAGGTGGCCAAGGAGAGGCAGACAGAGGACGGCGAGAGGTGGAGCCTGTGAGAGCGGCAGCGTGGTGAGAAAGGGCTCAGCCTGTCTGTCTGGGCAGGTCTGCTGAACCTGGATCCGGCTCCTCAAATAAACTTCTGGGAAGTGAATGCCCGAAGCTGGCAGAGTGCAGAGAAGTCAGCAAACACGTGCGCAGCGAATTCTGAGCCTCCTGCTCCCAGCTCCTGGGAGGAGTAGTGGAGCCTTGGGTGTCTGCCTCTCCCCACCTGTCCCCTGTCTGAGTGCTCTGACAGGGGTGGGGGGGTGGGGGGGTGGGGGGGCATATGCAAACGAGGGGAGACTCTCCCCCTGGCCCACAGGCCTGAGGGCCAGGGCAATACAAGGAACTCTGAAGAGTGAAGCTCACCTCGGAGGCGGACACGTCTTCACACGCACGACTGGATGGCGCCCTCCCAAGTCCTCCGGGAGGCACGCTGGGCGGGACCCGTGCTCCACTTTATAGGTGAGGAAACTGAGACTGATAGGGAAGGACTTTCCCAAGGCTGGGTTCTCAGTCAATCGAGAGCTTTGATTGGGCCCAGACTGAGCTTGAACCCTGACCTCCCAAGGAGCCCCAGCCTGGCCCCAGGCTGGCCCTGAGTGGCCTCAGACGGAGCCCCATACTACCTGCGCCAGGAAGTCGGAGGGCCCAGCCTACACTTGAGCACTTCCATACTTCTTTTGTTGTGGACAGACTCCTAGTGTACCCTCGAGCTTGGAATCTTCCCTAAGGAAACTTGACTAGGGGAAGATTTATGAGACGGCTCCTTCATGAAACACGCATTCTGTGCTGGGCACCGGGCTGAGCCCTTTGCGTGAATTCTCTCCTTTAATCCCTTCAACAACTTGTAAGTTTGGTACTGTTGTCATCCTCACCTTCTAAACCAGCGGTTCTCAATCCGTGGGTTGCGACCCCTTTGGCGGTCGAACGACCCTTTCACAGGGGTTGCCTAAAACCATCCTGCATATCAGATGTTTACATTAAGATTCATAACAGTAGCGACATTACAGTTATGAAGTAGCAACGAAAATAATTTTATGGTTGGGTCACAGCATGAGGAACTGTATTGAAAGGGCCGGAAAGCTGAGAACCACTGCTCTAAAGGAAGAAATGGGTCTGAGAGGTGACACAGCTATTGCAGTATCCCACAGCCAGGACACGGTAGAGCCAGAACTCAAACCCAGGCATCTGGCTCTGTAGGTTTTCAGGATTATGCTACGCTGCCTAACAGTGCAGAAGCTGTGGTTCTTCCCTCTTCTTTTAAAAACAAACGCTCTGTACATCTCTATCTGGGAGGGGCCACAGGTTGGCTGGGTGGGCTCAGCTCCCAGGTCTTCTGCCCTGGCCTGGGGCGTACCTGGCAAGGCCCAGCTGTGCCCTGTGACAGAGGAGACTAGAGAGTGGCTCTCCCAACCCCCAGGGAAAGGAGAGGGACCCAGAGAACCTGTGGGTCATGGAAGGAACATTCCCAGTTGTTCACAGGACAAAATATCTGTAGTCACTCACACCTGGGCACGGTCTACCAGGTATGGGCATGTGTATTAGTCAGGGTGCCCCAGAGAACCAAAACAATAGGATATATATAGATATGTGGAGACAGGTTTATTGGGAGGGATTGGCTCATGTGATTATGGAGGCTGAGAAGTTCCATGATCTACTGTCTGTAAGCAGTGGATCTGTGGTGTACGTAAGTCAGGGTCCAAGTCCTGAGCCTGTGATGAAGTTCTGGTCCAAGTCCGGAGGTCTGAGAACCAGGGAACCTGTGGTTTAAGTCCTGGTCCAAGTCTGGAAGTCTGAGAACCAGGGAGCCCTGTGGGGTAAGTCCAGTGCAAGTCTGCAGGAACAGTGGTGTCTGAGGCAGGAGAAGATGGTTGCCTGGGCTCAAGCCGGGAGCAAATTCACCCTCCCTCTGCCTTTTCCTCTCATTTAGGCCTTTGGTGAATTGGGTGATGCCAACCCGCCTTGGGGAGGGTGATCCTCTTTACCCTGTCTGCCAATTCAAATGCTAATCTCTCTGGAAATGCCCTCGGAGACATACCTAGAAATGATGTTTCCCCAGCTATCTAGGCATCCCTAGCCCAGTCAAGCTGACACCTAAAAGTACCCACCACCGCATGCTACACTGCGAGAGACACAGGTCTGCCTGCAGGAGAAGGTGCTGGTGTGTGAGGAGCCCCTCCCTCCCTCCCAGTGCCGTGCACGGTGCTAGTCATGTGACTGACTGATTAAAGCCCCGGCTCGGGACTGTGGGGAGAAGGCATGGCAAAGGGCACTTTCCAGGAATGTTGAGCTAGGGCTGAGCTCCCCAGGTGACCCCACATCTCCTATAGCACCTTCCCCCCCGCCAGAAGCCCCTTCCTGGTTTCCCTGTACATCAATAACTCTCTTCTTGTGACCCGCCCCCAGGGGTTCCCAGGAAGGAGAAGGGGACTCAGAATCCTCACCTTTGCGTCTGTAGGACAGCCTGAGCCCAGAGACCTGGCATCTTTGTGATTCTAGGCAAGTCCCAGGCTCTCTCTGGGCCTGTTTCCTCTTGTGCAAAGGGATGCAGGGAGCCTCCGTGGTCCCTTCACACTGATTTTCCCACTGGCTTTCTAGCTCCGAGCCATGCGGCATCTTCTCATCATGCTCTCATCCTCCCACATCCAACCTCTGTGCAGAAACTCTGGCCATGGTGCTGAAGGTGTCCATGGTCTCTATAGGGGCTCGGAGCCCTGGAGGTAAGCAACATCCCCATCTCAGGATTTGCAATGGCAGAGAAAAACTACCCTGACTGAACATGTACCATGTACCAAGTTTTCTGCTGTCCCCTTTACATGTATCGTCACAGCGACTGGTCACAGAGGAAGAGATTATTATGGGGAAACTGAGTTTCAGGAGCTATGGGTCCCGCATTGTACAGGAAGGAGAAAGTTGCTCTCCAAGTAGCCCTGGTTGCCAGAGATGGTCCTGGGCAGCTGAGAAAACAGTGACATGCAGAAGTGGTTGATAAAACTGTGAAGGAACGTCTGTTGGCATTGGTTCTGAGCCTGCGGCCAGAGATGAATGATTGAAACACGAGGCTTGTTAAAGCGAGAGCACGTTTGATTTCTCTCCCCTGCACTGCATGCGATTTCGCTGGAGGGAAGTTAGCAATCAGCTAATTGACATTGAATTAACCATGAAACTCAGCCCGTGCCTTCTCTCTGAAGCGCTCTCCAGCAAGACTTTATCAAGGCTTTGAATTATTGATTATTACTTATAGCTCTGATGGGGTGATTTCCTTTTTATTTGTTTTCATGTTGGGTGTCCTTCATAAGTGTCCCTGAGAGTGGGAGGCACCCAGATGGCAGAGTTTCTTACCACAGGAGCAGTGTGGGGAGGAGGCTGAGTCCAGAGAATACGGGTCTGAGCAGTCCAACCTGCCCCAGAGAAATACACCTGTACTTGTCAAAATTGTGGCATTTTAGTGCTTTGTTTTTGCTGCTGTTACTGTAGCAAAGCCTAGCCTAATCTGATTAGCAGGGGTCCTGAGGGTTGAGGTCCTTCCTGATACCTCATGATACCAAGTTTAGAGCCTGAATGAGCTGTGTTCCCTACCCCTGCCATTTGAACTCTACCTGCAAGGACTCCTATTAGATGTCTATTTCAACGCCTTCAGATACCAGAATTCTTCCACAACATCTAAACCAATGGCTTTCTGGATTCTGCAGGAAATCCAGTCTGTCCTGACGCAGTCTTCTAAAAAGTGCCCACTCTGACTTTCACCCTTGGAAGTGCCTATGAGATTGTCCACTGTCTGGGCTCTGCCCCACGGAGACCCACAGAGCAGTTTTATTCTTCTTGTCCCATAACAGCCCTTCAAGAATCTGAAAGTAGATATCGGAAGCTGCCTCTCTTCTAAATCAAACACCTTTCCAACTCTTCCTTATAAGACTAGGTTTTAAGTTCCTTCTTCAACTTGGTCTTCTCCGTTGTTGGGGGCCCAATATGTTTGGGAGTATTTGAAAATACAACACCCAGAGCGCTCTAGACATGGCTCACAAATGGTAGAACCGAACACAAACATGCCCATCTTCAGGTTGGATATCAGACTTTTAATGATGTAGCCTGACGGGGGTGAATAGCTTCTTTTGATGGCAGACTCATTTCCTCATGCTTCCAAGCTTCCTTGTGGCCATATGGGGCCGTGGGCTAGATCTGGCCAGGGGTCTGTGAGCTGGAGTTATATGTGACACTCTGGAATGAAACATTTAAGAGTTGCTGAGTGACATCCCAGCTCTGTTTGCTTGCTCTGGTAACCTGGAAGCTATGCATTGCTCTAAGACACAAGCAGCCTTGGATCTGAGTCACCACTGGAAAGAAAGCTGTCCTGAAGGGTTGGAGGACTCACAGTGGACTTTGTATGTGCAGAAATAAACTTCTCTCTTCCCATCAATAAACTTTCACATGTTAAGTCACTGACATTTGTGCTGTCGCGGTTGCTGTTACTGTAGCACAGCCTAGCTAAACCTGACTAACAGGTCCCCCATCCTTCTCGCTCACACTGGGCTGTAAGTCTCTCTCATCACCCATGTAACACCTCAGGTGAAATCATCCCTCTTCAACTAGACTTTGCAGTGATTCGTATCTATCCACTTTGAGCTCCTTCAGGTTAGTGAGTGTGGTTTGTTCTTTGTATCTCTCCCAGGGCAGGTCAGTCACACAGAGGGCATTAATCTTCGCAGAAGAAAGAGGGCAAGAAAAGGAATTCTGGGCCCATCATGATGTATGCAGAAAGTATCCTATTTGGAACGAGGCAGTGTGGGCTCAAGTCTCTATTTCCCTCGCTGACCAGCTGTGTGCCTCTAGCTAGTTTTTCATCCTCTATGAGTTCCTGTCAAATAGAGGTAGGAGTCTTAGACCTTTAGAATTTGGGAATATACTAATCCTCCTATATAATAAAAGGCTAATATGCAAACTGTCCCCTCGGGAGTTTGACTGACCAGGAGTTCAACTGCTCGCTATGGTGTGCGCTGACCACCAGAGGTGGTGCGGAATGAAGGAAGGCCCCAGACATCAACCAGCAGCCGGGGGAAGGAAGGCCTTGATTGGTCCTGATCGCCAGCCAGGCCTAGGGACTCTACTCATGCACGAATTTTGTGCACTGGTCCTCTAGTATGTTTTATAAAAGATGCCTGGCACACAGTGTTTGCTGTAGATAGTGCCAGAGGTCATCATCCCCTTCATCATCACTGTCATCATCAGTGGGATCAGGGCAAGTTGCTGCCCCATCCATCCATTTGGGAAGCAGAGAGTAGAGTCATCCAGAATGGGCTTATCCCAAGGTGGTAACAAGTGGAGATTTCACAGATGCAGGATCCAGGAGACCATGGTGGGCTCAGAGCCAGACATCCTAGCCCAGCCCTTTGTCAGCACCCCTCTGAGGATGCTCAGCCCTCCCCCCCGCCTCCCCTTTCTTTCCTCACTGGACTTTCACTCAGCAGATAGGTTCTTGCATGAGGTGCGGCTTGTCACATCTATCTGGCTGGTTCCAGCAGAAACCTGGGCCGGGTGATGCGATGGTGAAGAGCCATGTCTCTCTGCCGGCAGGTGTTCGAGGTGCAGGGAGGGTAGGCGGCCTCTGGACAGATGCTGCAGTAGAGACAGACCATACACGTGGACAGATGTCATCTAAAGATGTGGTCGGTGTGCCATATACACGAGTCATCCTGACAAACGTCACTGCCAATGCACATCATGTTGGATAATGCCCTTGGGGAAGAAGAGGAGAGAGGGAGTTTACTATATATATATATATATTTTAATTTTACTGATTTTTTACAGAGAGGAAGGGAGAGGTATAGAGAGTTAGAAACATTGATCAGCTGCCTCCTGCACACCTCCTACTGGGGTTTTTCCCGCAACCAAGGTACATGCCCTTGATCGGAATCGAACCCAGGACCTTTCAGTCCGCAGGCCGATGCTCTATCCACGGAGCCAAACTGGTTAGGGTGGGAGCTTATATTTTTGAGTTATAGGTCCAAGCTTTCACTGATATCTAATTTAATCCTCACAATTCCATGAGGTAAGGATTGTTATTCTCATTTGAGAGAGAAGGAAACTGAGGCTTAAAAAGTGTATGAGCTGGGGACTGAGTCCAGGTTTGCTTGACTTCAAAGCCTCTTCTTTCAATCACCACCTGCCTCCCAAGACTTGTCCTCTCCACAATCTTTCACTGCCCTTCACCTTGACAAATGCGCAGTTTCCTTTGCTCCCTAAAATAGTTCAGAATCACCAGACGCCGAGGTGTGCTGTGATCCTCTGTTTCCCTTCCTAAAAATGGGGATAATAATAGCAACTCCCTCTTAGGGTTGTTCTGGGGATTAATTGAGTTAATATACATAGACCATTTAGCACAGAGTTAGCATTATGTACTAGTCATGAATATACTAATAGCTAACATATATGGAATACTACATTTACTATGCCACAGGCATGGTGCAAAGTGCTTGGTTCATTTTATTTAACCCTCAAAATGACCCTTGGGCAGACGTTAGTACCCTCGTGTTCTGCTGGGGAAATTGAGGTTGAAGAGAAGTTAGATGAATTACCCACGTTCACACACTGGGGAAGTGGCTGTGCAGGAGCCTGAGTCCTGATCATCTGAGGTCCGAGTCACGGAATAATAATAGCCCAGGAGTAACTTGCATGAACCGAGGGGTTAGCACACGCCAGGCCCTGTGCTCATATGTACGTCATCTCGTTCTGCAAAATTGTCCCCCATGAGGCACGTTCCATAATGAACTGGATTGTTTACATATGCGATTGAGAGTAAGCAGCTCTCACAGCGAGGAAGTGCAGTGGGGGACCTGAGCCCAGGCTGCTGGCCGCCCTTGCACATAGCCGTGTAGTCACCCCAGTATCTGGGGAGATACAGGTATTATATATCCTGCCACTATAATGCGATGCTTGGGTCAAAAACCGTTTACAAAGTCCATACCGCAAACAAAGGACTCAGGAAGTTTTAAAGGAAGGAATCCATAAGGATGTATTAGGCAAAGGCCCACGTAAATGAGGCAGGCGTTGAGTCGCTGGCCCTCCAATGGCTCCGGGTGGTTTGAGCAGGTCACAACTGGTTTGATTCAGCTTCCTCCAGTCTTGGCCAGCTCCACACAGGCGAGCCGGCCCCGACAGGCCTGGCTTGATTTGAGCTGGCTTGAATCAGTTAGATCTCGTGGCAGCCACCTGGCATCAGCCTGAACTGGATTGACCTAATTTAAGCCCGTTGGTCTCTTCAGCTCGACGTCCCGTCCAGCCTTCCAGTTTTGACTCTCTGTGGTCATTCTTCTCTTGGACTCCCTGATTGGATGGCTTTGGGTGGGATGTTCGTGAGCAAGAAAGTGTAAGTTAATTACCAACCTTCCGGGGGCTGGCTCTTGGACCCTTGGGCGTCTGCAGCTGGAAGACCTCTTGGCTGCTGGGCTCTGGCGTGGCCAGCTCCTCAGTTTCTCTTCCCACTTGGTCTCCATGGAATCCCTGTCCTGCATGCTCTCCCCACCCTTTCCTGTCCTAGACTTTTCCTTCTATTTCTGTTTGAAAGTGCAAATCCAGGGGACCCGAATGTCCTCGAGAGGAGGGGCTTGTCTGGGATGGCAGGGCTCACGTGTGGGTGGGTCACAGGCTCGCCCCGTAATGGGTGACTGGAGTGCACTACTCACTTCATTCTCAGACCCCGAAACAGATGTGACTTGCATCGCTACCCTGGCAATTCAATGAAACACTGATGTATGTGGGGGCTGGGGAGGAAGGTGGGCAGGAAGAGCAGGTGTTGCTGGCTAATGGGATGCCACATCACATCATCATCCCACAGGAGTCACGCCCCTTCAGGAAATGAGAACCAAACAGGTCCGGGGACCAGACCTCCACGCAGCCGGACCCCCGCCCTGGGCTTGCTGCTCTGCTCCCAGCTGGGCTGGGTGGTGATGGAGCCTTGGGACTGAGTAGACCAGGAAGAGGCAGAAATCTAGCACCAGCTGTCTCCTGGAGCTCACGGTCCCCTTCCCTGTGAGTGCCGGGCCTCAGCCTGTGAGTATGATGGTTAGAGAATAGGGACGGCACCTCCTTGGAACTAGGAGGAATCTGGCTAACACACTTCCTCACTGTCACGGTCACTGTCAGGGTCATGGTCACTCGAGCAGCCTTGCTCCTCCTGCAGCCATGGGATCCGTTCTGTGCACAGAGAGGGAGCAGGGTAGAGAGAAGGAGGGCCTTTGCCTCCCGGTCAGGGCTGCTCTGCCGTGCTTTGCACCAGCCCTCGCCTGCATGATGGCAGGCTCTGCTCCTGAGCACCAGTCCCCACAGCTCTGCCCTGCCACCTCCACTCGTCATGAAGCAGGCCAGGCCAGGACTCTCGGGACCCCGAAAATACTTCCTATCCTTTCTGTGGGTTCCAGTTCTCCAGGTCATGTGAAGAGGGATGCGGGGCGCAGAGAAGGGGTGATGAGTTACACATGTTAATCAACGGGGGAGGCTCTGAATGAACTATTTGGGGGGTCCACTCTGTCCTGAGGTCACAGACTGACCTCAGGTGCTCAGGTGACCAACGGAGCCTGGAAACAAGGGTGCCCATGCCTAGGGAACAAGTGTGCCCAGGAGCCAGCAGTCCCAGGAATGACTGTGCCCATAGAGTGACTGTGCCAGGGCACCCCTGTGCACCAGGGCTGATGGTGCCCAGGAACAGCTGAACTCAGAAACCCTTTAGGGACTCACTGTGTCTGGACTGGGGCTCATCGGTTCCCCCGGGACTGACCCTGCTTACTCTGACCACCCCAGGGCCCACTGGCTCCAGGGGCTCACACCCAGGGACTGATTATGCCAGAGAACGTCTATGCTCAGAGGCGGACTGTACGCAGCTGGACTGCGGTTGGAGACCATTTTGGGGAGCAGCAGTATTCAGAGACAAGCATTGCCCAGTGACCAATGATGTCCAAGGGCAGCTGTACCTGGCACAGCCGCCGAGCCCAGGGGCTGCCCTGCCTGGGGCTGGACGAGGCCCAAGGATGAACTGTATCTGGAGATCTAAGACTCACTGTGCCCAGCTACCAACCCTGCCCAGGGACTCTGTGGGGAGGCAGAGACTCTTCTGCATGGAAGTAGAGTCACGCCTGACATAGCACTGCCCAGCTGCCTGGCACCACGCCTGGGCGAGGGCCCCTGGCAGCAGCTCTTCTTCTGGGACAGTGGGAGGGGACCCCCTGCTCTCAATGCAGGCAACCTCAGGCTCCCCATTTTGGAGCCTGGTGACCCGAGAAGGAGAGGACACAGAGCTGTGGAGCACCTATTGTGTGTCAGCACCGCTTGGTCCTTCCTCCTCACTATGTCATTTCGTCCCAGGGACAACCCCATGAACAGAGGTTCTCAGAGGTGGAAATTCCTTTCCGGTCTTTCTGACTCCAGAGCTTTTAGCTATGCTGCTATTCTGCTCTGAGACTGTGAGCTTCCCAAAATCCACATTGCCTTCCCCGAAAAGAGGGAGAAATTGGGGCCTGTTCCCATCTTACAGAACAGGAAACCGAGGAAGGAGCAGACCCAGATTCTAATTGGCAAGGTCAACCTGCTGGTGCCAGTGGCCCTGACTTCTCAGGCAGGAGAAGGGCACTTCACTTGGCAGGCCTGGGAGGAAGGGCTTCCTGCAGGCTGCATTCCTGGTTGCTGTCTTGGAGGCGAACAGCCGGGGTGCGGAGGCCGCCTGTCTCATCACAAACCCCCTTTCATGGTGCTCAACAAGGCTGCTTCAGAGCCCGGGCTCGGCTGTGCAAACACGCACATCTGGGTTGCTGGCTGGAGCTGGGCAGCGGAACTCCTCCACAGCTGGCCAGCTGCTCCTGACCTTCTCGACAAAGGAAGCTTTAGCTTTCTCCTAGGGAACTTGGGGCTCTGGAGGGTACAGCCCTTACCCAACCCTCCACGGGGAGCAGTCCTGTCTGGCTGCCGCCTGTCATTTTCATCGGGACTGGAACGCTGATGCTGACAGCATTTCCTGCTGAGGGCATGCCCCTCTTTTCCCTCCAGGGCAACACCCAGCCAGACGGGGGAAGCAGAACAAAGGCTTCGGGCAGAGAGGGACTTGAGTTGTGGGCACAGAAGCCTCTGAGCAGTCATCGCTGAGCAGTCTAACCCTCATCCTCATGGAGCTTATAGCTTCATGGAGGAGAAAGTCACAAATGAAATAATCACAAGAAACAATTGTGAATGGCAACAAACTCTTACATAGTTTTTTTCAGATTCCAGGTACTGTTTTTTTTGGTGCTTTACATATTTTAACTCATTTTATTCTTATAACAATCCTATGAAGAAGGTACTGTTATTATTCCCATTTTACAGATTAGGCAATTGAGGCACTGAGGGGTTAAGTAACTTGCCCAAGGCCACACAGCTAGGAAATGGAAGAGCCAGAATTTGAACTCTGGTGGTATGCTGCCTCCTCCTCCTCCTCCTCCTCTTTCTCCTCCTCCTCTTCCTCTTTCTCCTTCTCCAATACTCACCCAAGGATATATTTACTGATTTCAGAGTGAGAGGAAGGCAGAGAGAGAGAGAGTGAGAGAGATAAATATCAATGTGAGAGAGAAGCATTGAGTGGTTGCCTCTTGCACATGCCCTGACTGCGGACTGAACCCATAATCCAGGTATGTGCCCTGATAGGGAATCGAACCCATGACCCTTCCATGTACGGGAAGACGCTCATCCAACTGAGCCACACCAGCCAGGGCAGTGTGCATTCTTAACAATGATGCATACTTACAAAGCACTTAAGGGCAGTAGCAGGGAGTTGGGTGGGGAGTGGGGATGTCACTGGGGAGGGAAATAGGATGTGACCTTAGGGAAGATCACTTTGGCTGCCGAGTAGAAACGTCTCATAGATAGATGATGGCCGTGTGGCCTCTATTAGGGCAGGGCAGTGGACATGGGTTTGGGCGAACAGTGGTACCTGGCAACTGATTGGTTATGCGGGTGAGAGTAGAGTTGGGGACTTCACCCTGTGCTTGGGGGGATGAGTCAGTTTGCCCCTAGGTGCCCTCTTCACCTGCCTGGCAGGACCACCTTGCCTCTCCTGCCTCTGAGAAGGGGGGCCTGTGGGACATGTTTTGGGCCATCCATCACATGTTTGGTGCTCCAGCTGCCAGGAGCATCCCTGAGGGCCCAGGGGGAGAGAGGGTCAGTGGTATCGTGGAGAGAGCCCTGAGTTGGTATCAAACATGATTTAAATCCTGATTCGTCTTCTGACAAGCTGTGAGGTTGGGAGAATCACTTACATCTCAGAACCTCAGTTTCTTCTGAAATTGAGGAAACGATGCCTCCCTCGCAGGGCTGTATAAGACAGTGATGGGGAGGCCTGGGGAGGCCTGGACACTGGTCTCTAAGATGTCAGGTGATGCTGGATATGCCTGCTGCACGGGGCCTCCCGCTCCTGCTCTGGCCTGTGAGCCCCCGTGGGAGGTAGACAAGTTGGCCCGCCCAGCCCGGCAGGTGGAGAGCCCTACTGCGTGAGGTTAGCACCTGGAATGAGCTGGCCTGAAAGGGCATCTCTCGTTCACTCCAGGCCTTTCTCTCATTGAACAAATGCTCAACTGAACAGTTCCTGTGCAGGGGGCTGCAAGAGAGTGATGAAACAAGGTCTGCAAAGTCCCCCCAAAACTCACTTTACCGGGGGGAGGTGTGTGTGTGCTGTGGATATAGTACCAAGTAAAACAAGTCAACAGAGAGGGTTGCAGCAGGTGTGCACGAAGACAAAGCCAGTGATGTAAGAGGATGGGGGAGGGGCTCCTTTACATGGGGGCCAGGGGTGGTCGGGGCGGGCCCCCTAAGATGGCGCCAGGTGAGCTGAGGCCTGGCTGATGGGAAGAGGCCGGCCTGGAGAAGCCGAGGGACCACTGGCTGGCTTAGGTGGCTCGTGAGAAAGGAGGAGTGGGAGCAGTGGCATGGAGAGGGAGGAGAAAGGCCAGCGCCCGGCGTTGCAGGCCCCTTTAAGGAGTGTGAACTTTACCCTGAGAGCGATGGGAAGCCTTTGAAAGGGTTAAGTCAGGGCACGGCATAAGCCAACGCACTGGTTTAAAAGGTTACTTCAGTTGCTGGGCAGAGAACGGACTGAATGGGGAAAAGAATCCCGATGGCTGTCCATCTCTGGCTCTCCCTTCTGCCCTGGTTCTCCCCCCGCCCCCCGCCCCCGCCCCTGGGACCACCTCGTCAGCTCAGGCATTCCCTGCTCTCCACACGCCCCTATCCATCTTCCTGACCAAGGACCCCAGATGTGCCTTGGCCTCCAGAGAGCACCGAGACCCCTGAGGCAGAGGTCTTGCTGGCTGACCCACGCTGATGGGCTGGAGGCCTGCAGGAGGGGAGCCAAGTGCAGGGACAGTGGGCGTGGGCCTGGGTGCCCTGCCTGCTTCCACCCATCATGCAGGGCAGGCCCCCTACCCCCACCCCACATGGGGCTTTTGAATTAAAAAGTCTTAACTTTTTCTTTTAAATGGCAGCTCTGTGTACTGTACATGGTAATTAATACATTAGCATTTATGCAAAATACCATCACAGCCGGGCTGGTATGTCAGCTGCCTTCCTGAGCTGCAAAAATGTGAGCGCCCCGAGGTACCTCAGACAGGCTCCCGCCCCTAGCAGAAGCTCTGTTTGACCTGTGCCGTTCACGAACGTGTCTCGGGGAATGTGTCTGCATGTGTGTATCTGTGTACCCAGCCAGTGTATATGCTTTCTCTTGTGAGGGTCTGTGGATGCGTGTGTGTCCTTGTGTGTGCATGCACATGTGCTGTCTGTGTTCATATGAGTGCGTGCCTGTGTCTGTGTGTATCTCTGTGTTAGTCTGGATATGACTGCATATGAGTGTGGTTTTATATGTGTGCATCTCTGAACATGTGTGTGTGTACATTTCTGCATGCGTATGTGCATGTCTCTGGATCTGTGTATTTGTGACTGTCTTGTGGGCATGTATGGATGTGTCTGTGCATGTCTGTATGCACTTATGTGTGTGTGCCTGGGTGCATGTTTGTGTGTGCTGGTGTGCATCCATGTAGGTTATGCATGCACATGTGCACAAATATGTAAGTTCATGTTCATAGGTGTACATCAGTGGGTGCTCACATGTGTCTATGTGTGAGTCATTAGGTGCACTGTGGGGTCTGCTAATTGTGTATGTGCATCAGTGTGTCAGTGAGAGGAGGTGTGTTTCTGTATGTTTGGATACACTCATGTTCATTCCTGTAGATGTTGAAGTGTGTGTGTGCATTGTATGACGTGCTTGCGAGACTGGTTCCGAAATGAAACTGTAATGCAGTGGAAAGAACAGCCCACTGGAAACCGTGACATCCGGGTTCAAGCCTGCCTCCATCCTTTTCTAGCTCTGCGACCTTGGACAGTCCCTCTACCTTTCTGTACCTCAGTTTCCCCATGGGACTGAGGAAAGCCACCTTTCCTATAATAACGATAATAGATATTCACTGGGCACAGGACAGCCTGCAGTTGAGGAGCTCCCAGTGCGGTGGGAGAGCTGGACCCGCGGACGGGCAGTGCTAAGGTCAGTAGGGCGAGGAGCACAGGGGGCTCAGGGACTGTTGTTTTGCTCCGAGTAGTTGACAGGGGTTTGGAGGAGTTCGGGACAGGTTCTCTGAGGAGGCCATCGTGAGCGGAATCTTGGAGGATGAGCAGGGTACTTCCCCAGATGAAGGAGCCAAGAAGAGCGCGTCAGCGGAGGGGATGCAGACGTGGAGCCGAGATGCCACCGGCCCGGCCCGTTCCCGGCTGGAGACCAGGCTGCAGTTGTGGGAAGGGCGGGGCTGGTGGGGAGCCAGTGAAGACCTTTAAGCAGAAAAGGGGAGGAAGGACTAGGGAGGGAGGCGAGGCAGAGGCTGGATCACAAAAGATCTTGAGTGTCAGGCTGAGGAGCATAGATTTGTCTGCCCCCATAAGCAATGTGGAGCCACAGAAGGCTTTTAAGCAGAGGAATGGCTGGTGAGCTTTGTGTTTTATAGAGATCACCATGGGTACTGAGACTAGATTCTGAGGGAGGCAGGGCTGAGGCTAGAGACCAGCAGTGGGGCCTCTTGTGGCTCAGTGTGGGGTCGTGACCGCGCTGCCATACCCCTGAGATGTCTCTTAAGGAGTGGGGCGCCAAGCCCTTTTACATTAGGGCAGGCACAGAGCAGGCACGGGGGCCCTGGTTTCAACTCTGAGCCCTGCCAGAGCTTGCCCTGTGACCTTGGCTTGGCCAAGTCAGCTAGTTTCTAGGGCTTTAGGTGCTGGGGTCAGGAGAACCAGAGGGGGTGATCCAGGGAGAAAGGGGGGGTGTTGGGAAGGACCTTGTGTCACCTCCTTGGGGCAGAGTCCCCTCAGGGCACGGGAGGGCCAGGAAGCGGGCAGCCACCTCCGTCCTTCCCTCTGGTTGACAGGAGGGTGAGTTCGAGGACACGGGCGAGCTCATGTATTTTCATGCTGTGGCCTCGACACTCAGCCCTGCAGTCCCAGCTGACGGCAGCGGGGAGGCAGCTCTGGGGTGGGCTGACCGCGCCCGCAGGCAGACACTCGGCTATTGTTCAAAATGGAATCGGTCCCAGGAAGCCCGGAGCCTGTGGAAACTGCTATGAGTTTTGCAAAACAGCTCCGAGGCGGTAAAGCATGTCAGAAGGATCAGAGGCGGAATCCCTGTTTAGAAGCTCCACACTGGACAGGCGTGAGGTGCTTGCAGAAAGGACGGGACAGCGGCTCAGCCCTAAATGCCCTTCCCTGTGGCCTGGAGAGGGGGTGCCCAGCCTCTGTGGAGGGGAGACAGCCCTGCAGGCCACAGGCTCAGCTTCTGTCCATTCACCTGGCCTCAGGTTGAACCCCTCGCAAGACACCCCCTCCTTTCCCAGTGGATCTATACCTTTTCTTTCTTTTGAAAGCAGCTTCATCATTTGGTAAAAAAAGAGATACATATGCTCATTGCAAAAATTTCAGACAATATGGAAAAGTTCAAAGAAAAATGTAAAAATCACCTCAGATTTCACCATCCAGACAGAGATAAGGTTTCGGTGAATGTCCTTCCAGACTTTGCTCGGTGCATAAATACACACAAATAGATTCCATGTATGCAATTCCACCCCGAGCGAGATCAGACAGCACATGCTGTTCCATCACCTGTTTTCTTCCCCACTCAGCAATATGCCACGGACGTCCTTCACGTCAATACATATAGATCCATCTCGTGGTTTTAATGCCTGCGTTATATGTGTGGCTAAACCGCACTCTGCTTACCCAGTCCCCAGCTGATGGCCATACATGTTTTCCCAATTGTTTTGCTCTTATTAACATCCCTGGAGTCAACATCAATGTGTGTGTATGTGTGTGTGTGTGTATATATATATATCTTGTGCATTTCATTCATTCATTCATTCATTCACGCTATAAATGTTTATGGAGTGTGTGCTACATACCAGTCTAGTGCCAGGTTGGGGATAGAAATGATGAATAAAACAACACGGTCGGCGTCTGCTTTTACAGAGTTTATGATATAGTGGGAAGACAGGACATCCAGCCTCTGCCAGTAGGCCAGACCGTAACTTTTTGCAGTGGGCTTATGTCTCAAGGATTTACACAAACAACTACCCAATGATCAGGTGATTACGGAGGGCAAAGGAAAAGTGCTCATAGGACAAAGGGAGTGTCAGGCTGTGAGAGAGTAAGAGCAGGTCACTGAGGCACTGGAGGTAGGGAGGAGATGACATTCGGGTTACAGATGAGTGTACAAGAGTCGAGAGAAGGGGGTGGAGGGGGAAGAGATGGGTGGGTACAGAGGGGAGCCAGAAGAGTTGTTTCAATAATTAACATACAAGAGATTCCTAAAAATGAAGCGGTTGGGTCATAGGGTGAGCAGTTTGCATTTAGTCTCACTTTGTAAGTTGCTCTTCACAAAGGCTTTACGAAAGTACAATCCCATCCAGGGTTTATGAGGAGATGTCATGGAGGTTAGGGTTCAGCGTAACACTTGCCCACAGGAAGTGAGCCGGCCGCTGCTGTTGCCATTATTATTACAATTATCTCCGCCAATCTAGTCAGGAAAAGTGATATCTCATTTCTGTTTTTAACCAGCGTGTCTCTTTCTGACTTTGCAGGAAATTGAGCTGTTCAGGGGAAATGAACTATCTTTCTTTCTTAAGTCACCTTTGTCAGAAACCTTCCTGTGCCCCTTGGACATGTCCAGGTCCTTGGCCTGTAGTCCCATTGTCCCAGCAAAAGCCCTGGGACTTTGAGGCAGCTCCACAGTTCCGTGTGGCTCTGAGTTTCCTGAGGCAGGTGCCAATCAGAGAGGAGGGTGTTCTGAAACCCGGGTAGGATGGGTGCCATGCCCGTGGGGAGTGACCTGCAGAGAGGTGGCGCCCTGGAGGCAGAACCCACATGCCATTAGGAGTGCTTAGAGATCCCAGGTGCTCCTGGGTGATAGTAATGCAGCTATATGAATATTAACGCCATGGCCATTAATATTAATGATAATAATAAACAAGCGTGAGGGTTATTTTGAGAGAGGGCTGCTGCTCCGGCGGTTGCCTCCCTTCTTGAGGAAGCTTCTGAGGTTCTCTGCCTTCTTCTCCCCGGACCAGGAGGCTGCAAGACTCGGTGCCATCCTCCTGCGTTCTGCTTGGGCAGGGGCAGAGCCGAGCGCACCTCCAGCACTTTGGGTCGTAGGAGAATCGATGCGGGGAAATCCCCGTGCAAGGTGCCAGGGTGAGCGGTGTGGGGTTGTGTGTGGGCAGCCAGCTGCGAAGACTCCACTGCTGAGCCTCCTGGGCATCAGGGCCCAGCGTCGACATCCCACGAGGAGCCCGGACAGGGGGCTTTGCAAGGGGCCGATCTCTTGCAAAGGTGGCTGGAGGAATTACCCTGCTAAAGTGGTCATGAATTATAGAACGGAAGAGGGGGGAGGAGGGCCCAGAATATCATATGTGTAAATACACGGGAGCGGCGCCCAGACGTCAAAGCCAGCCACCGAGCTCTCGCACCCACCGCACTCCTTCTCGGCGACCCACTCGTGCCAAGTACACAGCGAGTCGCTCGCCGCCCTCCTTCCTCGAAGGATTTGTTAATAAGTCAATGACGGAACATCTAAAGGGGAAAAATATTTCTCTTTATAGTAGGAGATAATTGTCCCAGGAAAAAAAATAAAAAACAACAAACCTTTAATTACAACTCACATGGAGAAAGCTTGATTTGTGGGACGAGCCCCAATGCTGAGGAGCTGGATGTAAAATATTTGTAATATTTAGGGAACCTAGAGTTTTACATAAAAGTAAACAGCATTGCCTGAAGGCACAATTTCCAGCAACACAATAAAATGTGCAGTGAATTTATGGCGGCCATCCATTAGCTCTTACCAAGGCAACGTCGCCCCTATCTGTCGTCCATCATTATAATAGAGGGTTAATGCACCGAATTTACATAAAAAAGTCATATTGTCTGCATGAATTATTTACACTCGAAGCTGTTTTTACAGCTTGGTTTCAAGCTGGATTCTGGGAGAGATTCTGCCAGTAAATTACTCTGTGGAGACCTGGTTCTATAACTGCGCTCGGAGCCGGCAATGGAAAGAAAGGAAAATGGGCAGGCCCTGGTGGGTCGTTGGCGCTGACGCCTCTCGGGTGGGGGGCTGGAGGCAGCGGTGGAGGCTGTAGGAGGCTGCTGGACCCTGCTGCAGCGGTGGAGGCTGTAGGAGGCTGCTGGACCTGCTGCAGATGGGGCTCCGTCTCTGGGCCCGTGGCTTCACGTTTGCTGCCCAAGCTGCCCATGTGGGCCAAGGCGGTTTGGGCCTGCAGAACCACAACCATCACTAGAGGTGTCCATGGCTCTTGGTGACTGGAGCCAGAGGTCTTTCAGGGATCAGGGTTCTTTCAGGGAGAGGAGCTGCTGGATTTGGTGGAGCAGGGGCCTAGCTCAGCGGTGTGAGCGTTACAACCTCTTTGTCTCCATTGTATAGATGGGAAGACTGAGACCTCAAGAGGCACCTATTCAGGAAGCACGAAGCTCATTCATCCCAAGTGGTCCTGGGGAATGTGGAACCCAGAGACACTTCAGATTCAGGGAGAGTGGGGCTGGGATGGGGCATCCTTGGGGGACACACAGAGAGTGCTCACGCCTCCTATCTCAGCCTTTATGTTTTCAGGACCTGTTGTGAGTTGAAGGCAGTTTTAGTGGTAGGGTTGGGGTGAGCTGCTTTGTGGCACTGGGTTCTTAACCTCTCTTCCTTTTAAGGTTTGGGGCACTGGGGAGAACTGCCCCTGCTTCCAGGTGATGTAGAGTTATGGGACGCTGGTCATGTAGTGGAAACACCCCTGGATTTTTAGTTCCACGCCAGCTGTGTGGACTCGGGCAAGCCTTCTGGGGGTTCAGTTTCCTCATCTGTAAAATGGGATTTCTACTCCCTAGTTCTCCAGCCTTCCCCCGAATGACGAGGAGCTCAAAGGTGATCACATGTCTGGGAGGTGTGTGATGTATTACGAGCAAGGTTACAGGTGATGAGGGTCAGCAAAGGGAGTCTTGAGATTTGGGTTGATAGGGGGACAGATGGAGAGAGAAGGCTGGACAGTCCGACATACACATAAAAGAATACCAGACTGAGAGAGAAGGAGAGACAAACAGCAAACACACAGAAACAAAAGAAAGGAGGCCAGATGGAGAGGAGGGCAGAGGTGATGGTCCCAGAGAGGAGAGCCAGGAGAACTCGGGGTGCCTGAGGCTCTGACCTCCTGGAGCCCGGAGGGTGTTTTCCTGGTCAGCAAAGAGGGTGGCAGGGTGGCATCTGCCCTGGGGCCAGGGCTGCCTCTTACGTGGACCCTCTCCATCCAGGCCAAGAAGTGCCCGGGCTTCCTTTTGGCCTGTGGGTTCCTGCCTTTGCTCCCTCTGCTTTTCTATGGCACAAGGAAGCCTGAGCTGATGCCAGCCTGCGCCCTCCCCTCCCCCAGCACCTGGGAGGGGCGTGTGGTTGTCACTGCTGCACTCCCAGGTCTCCCGCTCCTGGAGCAGTCACAGCAGGTCCCAGGGGCCTGGAGACAACAAATGACTCCCCGCTGACGGCTTGCTGGCTGCCTCCCGCCTGCCAGCCCGTTCCGCTGCAACCACAGATAATCACGGAAGGCCACGGAGCCCTCCTGCCCGTGCCGGTGTGATTTAAACCTGAACTTGGCTTTGCTTTCATCCCTCGGAGAAGCCAGGTTTAGATCATAAATTTCTCTGTCTCCCTGGGAACAGGCACACACATGTGCACAGACACACACCTGCACACACACACACAAAGGTGCTCACACAGCGTAAAGTTCCCGCCTGTGAATACTTGCACACCAACGTGTGCACCCCATTTGCAAATGACGTGTGTATCCATTCACATAGGATCCTTTTGTGCACACGCCATCCAGAGAGATCCGGACCACAGGCTAGGGCAGGAGGAGCATGTCGTGGCGGCTGGAATAGCTGGGACCTGTGGGGGTGGGTGGGAGAGGGTGAGGGGGGCAAGCAGTGCTGCAACTGCAAGAGGCTCCTCAAATCTCACCCCACCCTGTTGTCTGGAAGAGGGGAATGACGGAATGTGTGCATGTGTGTGTCTGTCCCTGTGCATAAGACTGTGTGCTTATTGGTGGGTGTTCACAAGTGGGGGTGCCTTTGTTGGGTGCTGAGGTTGACGGTCTGTGGACAGGGGAGAGGGTGTGCATGATCCTGCTGGTTCTGACTCCCTAGCCTCTTTGTGTGATCCGGAGGGTGTGTTTCTCTTGGGTTTGAGTGAGTGGGCTGGGGTGTGTGTGTGTGTGTGTGTGTGTGTGTGCGCGCGCGCGCGCACATGCTGAGTATGTTCGTGAGCATGTGCATGCCTAGGCGTGTTGTGTGTGTCTGTGTGTACGTGTGTGTGCTTGCGTGAGTGCCCTTTTCATAGCAGAGAGGGGGTCCAGGTGCCTATGTCTGCGTGGAGTCTAGTGTGAGTGTGTGACGGTGTGTCTTGGAAATACCCTGGGGGGTGTTTTGTGCAGTGGAAATATTTGAGGTGAGGACAGGAGGTCATCCTTGCTTAAAACCCTCCTCCCTTCTTAGTCCTTCTCTGCTTTAATCTCCATTAATATTGATTACCATTGAACACACCATCTATTTACTTAGACTGGACCCCCTTACCCGGGGGCATGCATTCCAAGACCCCAGTGGGCGCCTGACACTGCAGATCGTACTGAAGCCTACACATACCGTGCGTTTCCCTACACACACATTCACATGATGGCCTCTCGCTGGCCCATCTGAATTGCCAGCATCACCACTCGGCGCTGTGGGGCCACTGTTAGGTAAAACAAGGGTTGCTTGAACACAAGCACTGCGATGCGACGACGGTCATCTGATAACTGTGGCTACCGGCGGGGAGTATACACAGTGTGACTCTCCTGGGCGCCTCAAAAAGACATGCGTTTAAAACTCATAAGCTTCTTGTTTCTGGAATTTTCCACTTAATATTTTCAGTCCATGGTTGACCATGGATAACTGAAACCGTGAAAATGAAACCTCAGGTAAAGGGGTGGGGACCGCTGTATTTATTTTATTTATGGTTTCTCTTTCCCCTGCCAGAATGTGAACGCTAGGAGGGCAGGAATTTTAGCTGTGTTGTTCATGCCTGTACCCCCACCATGAGGACAGTCTCCGGCACACAGTGGCATAGGGGATGTTCAACAAACATTTATTGAATGAATGAACAAATAACTCAATCGCCTTCTTCAAGAGTTCCCTTCAGCGTCACTGCCTTTTTTTTCTGGAAATGTGGGGGGGAATCATACAATCCCATACGAGGAGCTGATATCACCCAAGTGCAGGGAAAGCAAGGTGGAAGGGAAAGGCACCTTTACCGAGCGCTGCTTATCTTTCCAGGCACCGTTTGGATGGGGTTCTGAGGGTGGGAGCACAGGTTTTAGGGTGTCAGGAAGGGAGGCGGAGGAGACAGAAGGCTTAGACAGCACTTGGAGGAAGAAGGAAAAATTGTAATCGCTGGAAGAGGCGGAGGGTGGGGGGGAGAGGTCCCGTGATCACTCTCCTTATGTGGTGACGTTGACCAGCCTTCCTGTCAGCAGGGCCCCAGGCGCGCGGTATTTGGTGGCTTCAGCAGGCCTTCGGGTTTATGACGGGAGTCATAACAGAGGAATGAACAATGATCGGGAAATGGGCTGTCCTGCACCAGAGCTGCTGGCCACGCACAGGTGGCTGCTGAGCACTCCGAGAGTCGCCCTACTTAGAACTGCTGCCTGCCCCCTCCTTGTTCTCCTTTTCCTGTTGTCCTCATCACCTGCCAGTGCACTACACGACTCAGCCATTTAAGTTTGCTTTGTGCCATTGGTCTTCCAGTTAGAATGAAAGGCCTCCCTGGGGATCGGACCTTTATCTGCTTTTGCCACGGATGCATCCTGAGGGCCTGGAAGCATGCCTGGCACGAAGCAGGCGCCTAATCTATGGTTGCTGAGTGGGTGGCTGGCTTCCTGTCTGTGGCGCGAGGGCGTGCGTGGACTTGTGAGTGTCCTTTCTGATGAACGGGCTTGTAGAGCGAGTGCAAGTGGTGGTGTGACCATCCAGGCTGTGTTTCAATTGTGGGGGTGACTGTGTTTGGGAGGAGAGTGAGCTGCTCCAAAGCTCTGTCCTCTGAGGCCCAGGGGCAGTTCTCTGACATGGGCCTCAGGTACTGGGCACCCTGCCTGGATGTTGTAAGGGTACCCTGCCTGGGCACCCTTCTTTTGGAATCCCTCAGGATCCCCTCCTTGACTGGCTGCCCCCATGGTGGCCACGGGCCTGATCCCCGGCCCTGACAGCTTCCTGGGTCCACTCTCTCCTTTCCCCGGGGCAGACTGGACCCCAGGCTTGATGGAGGGGTGAGGACTGGTGCTCAGTGATGGAGGACAGCCATGCTGGTGGCTGGACTCAGCATCTAGATCGTCTGGACACACGATGGGAGAAGGGGCCTTGGGGTGGCCGTTGGCAAGTGGGGATCCTGGCCGTTCGGGGTCTGGGAGGTAGCGGGCAGTCCAGAGACATCAGGGTTCTGCAGCAGGTGACTGGGTCCCAATGATAAGGCAGGCAGAGAGTCCAGGCTGCTTGTGCTTAGGCTGCGGGGGAGGCAAGGCCTCAGGTGTCAAGGGCTTAGGTTGATGTGCATGCGGAGATCAACTCATTGATCCTGCTCTTCAAAGAGAATGGGTCTGCGCCTCAGTCCTGCTTTATGTGGAGGTGGTGGGCACAGAGCCACTGGGAGATGGGTGAGGAGTGGCCACCCTATGATGACATATCAGGACTCAAAAGGCACTCAACCAAGTGAACTTTGGGCTGAGGTCCAAAAGACAAGTGCCCCAGGGCCAGAGACTAAGTCCCCTCCGTCAGACCAACATTTAGGAATGTTGTCTAATGCTGAGAGTCTCTGTTCAGGGTCAGACAGAGCTCTGCTTAGCTCTCACATTTGTCGGCTGTGTGACCTTGAAAAGGTTATTTAACCTTTCGGAACCCCAGTTTCCTCATAGGCAAAATGGAGATAGTTTTATTTCATAGTGGAATTGAAAGGATTAAGCTGTTATTATTCTTGTTATTATTTTATTTAAAAGACTGCATGGACCCAGGAAGGGAAGATTGCCTTGATAGGAATTCACATCCTAAAGACCTCAAATTAGTGTGAGGGCCTCGTATGGAGGTGAAACCTGTGACACTCCGAGAAGAAGGCAGTGATCCCTGGAGCCCACAGCGGTTCACCCAAAACAGCTCAGTTCCATCTCAACTTGTGATGAAGAATATGAGCTTGCTTGGATGGAGCAGGATCTATACATTGAGCACCTACTGTGTGCCAGACACTTCAATACATTGCCTTAATCTTCACACCTTTGTGCACGAGACAGGACAGTCTCCATGTTGCAGGTGAGCAACTGACTGTCCCGGAAGTTAAGTGACTTGCCCAAGACCAGTGGAGCTGGGATTCAGGCCTGGATCTATTCAGTCCTTTCTGTCAGGCCATGCTGCCTCCTAAGACACAGGACAGGGTCTCTCGTGGCTTTTGAGGACACGATAGTGGCTGTGCGGGCACAGAGGGGCCTCCCATCTGGCCGAACAACAGCCATAGAAGTGGAACCAGGTCAGCCTGTAAAGGTTATGGGACTCTGCCTTCTACCCCATTCTGACCAGTGTATGCTGAGGGTCCAGAAGAAGACATCAGGGATGCAGGCCCTAGCAGGAGGAGGTGGCAGAACAGAGAAAAGGGCAGATAGCAGAGTCAGGACCCAGAAGGATCTCAGTGGGTGTGCGTGACAAGGCGGCATGCTGAAACGTCACGGATAAATGCTAGGGCCCATCTCAACTACAGGTTGTAGAGAGGAGCATCAGCTCATAAGAAAGAGATTTAGAAGTCATGGGCCATTAGGCTCACGATGAGTCAGCGGGCTACATTAATAGAGGTATGAGGTTTGGGATAAGGGAGGGGATCACTATCCTGACCTGGCCTGTTCTCTGCCCTGGGGCAGTCACTATTGTTCATATTTGAAGGTCAGATGTGCTTTTCTGTTGTTGTTGTTTTTTTTACAGTTCTTCCTATTTTTTCTTCCTTGTGGGTGGGGCCAGTTCTTAGAAGAACAGAGCCCTTCTAGAGTTTGACCCTTGGGTCCCATCCAGAGCGGCCCTCTGAAATGACACCTTTGAAGCAGAGAATGAAGTTGCAGATTTTCTGAACTTGTGTTTGAGCAGCAAGTCCTGGACCTGGTCTTTATGTCACACTGCCCTCATTTGGGGGAAAGTGCTGGTCCACGAAAGCTCTGAAACTGGGGGAGGTCCTGGTCTTCTTGGCCACTGGCCAGGTGTAGCCACCCCTTTTCCAGTTGTCTCCTCCCTGCCTCGGAGCCTTTATCCTGGTGGTCAGTGGTTTGCCAGGGCCTGGCAGATCTGCCTCTCCCATGCTGGAGGTAGGCAGGAACAGAGAGCCTTGTGGCTGCTCGCAGCGGGGCTGGATCCCCGCTTGAGCTGGGGTGTCACCTGCCAAGCGGAATTCAGCACAGGAAGCGCCTGGCTCCAAGGCGCACTGTTTAATGTGGAGGTTCTGTTCCACTCCGAAATGCACTTCTCCTGGCAGCTGCAGTGAAGGGAAGCTGTTGAGCTTCCCTCTCATGCCAGAATCACAGCCACTTTTTCCTGAGAAAGAAACAGGGTTACAGACAGTTTTACTCATTAAAGACTTCTTTTCCTCTTAAATCTGTTTTTGTAAAAAAAAATTTTTTTTTGCATTAACGGAAAAGTAAAACGGATGATATTGAAATAAACAAGGCATTTGTGATAAGAAGGTTAAAGCAGATTGTTGGGGGTGGGGACGGGGGGTTGGCTACGCCCCACGTTTCTGCACACAGGCTGCTCCCCGTCTGGTGAGGGTGGGGGTGAGATTTCAGGACTCTGCTCACCTCCCAGCCCTCAGGAGCTGTCTTGGGGTTTCACCTGGGAAGGGAACTGTCACTTATCAAGAGCCTACTACGTGCTGGGCGTGGACTATGAGTGAGCTCATTCTTTTAGATAAAGAAAGTTGAGGCTCAGATGGATTTGGGCAACCAGTCAGGGATATTATAGAGCTGGGATTTGAACCTCCATCTACCTGACCTCAGATGTCACCCTCTTTTTGCCATACTTTGTTCCCCTAAGCAGTTGTGTTTGGAGCTGGGCATGTACAAGGAGGAGGAGAATGCAAAGAAAGAAGATGGAGGAGTGGACGTCCTGCCTGGCGAGATGACACAAGATGCTGACCACTGTGAGTGAACTAGGCCCCAGGGGCTGGGTCCTGATAACTATGGGTGGGTGACTTGGGGAAGGGTGTCGGGTGTGGATGGGTTTGGTTGGATAACCAGGTGGGCTTCCTGGAGGGGGCAGGTCCTGGCCTTGCAGCAGTGTGAGCACAAGCAGGAAAGGTGAGAGTGCCTTGGGTGTGAGGAGGTAAGTCAGGGTGGTAGTGATAGTTGTAATGACAATATAAGTGTTGAAGTGCAAGGAGCGGATCAAGTTGGGGGAATGTGTTGCAAAGGCAGAGCGCTGAGCTGGGAGGCAGGTGTCTGGGTCTTGTCCTGGCTCTGCCACTGGCTTGCTGTGTGATCGTGGGCAAGCCCCTTTCCCTCTCAGGGCTTGGATTGTCTGCCCATAAAATGATGGAGTTGAATCAGAGGATCCCCAAGGTAGGGTCCCAGGAAGAGAGAAAGTGACAGCAGAATTTAAAAAGCCTTCTTACCATTAGAATCATGAAATGTTCGTGCAAAAAGGAATCATTGGCTGAACCACCTTCCTTTATGTCTTAAAGGGTGAGTACCGTATTTTCCGGCGTATAAGATGACCCCCAACTTTTGAGAAGATTTTCCTGGGTTAAAAAGTCCAGACGGAGACCATATGCGGCACAAAAAGGAGCCGACCGTAGATACTTGCGGTCTCCATCCAGCTCCATTGAAATGAAAGGAGTATGGCCGTTTTTGACCTCCCCCCACCATATGCTGCAACCGCAGATTTTCCAATCTGGCTCAGAAGTTTCAGCACCCACCCTATAAGACGACACCTGGCGTATTAGACGACCCCCAACTTTTGAGAAGATTTTCCTGGGTTAAAAAGTCATCTTGTACGCCAGAAAATACAGTATTTGTTTTCCAGGTGAAGGGCGGGGAGATGGGAGAGAGAAGAAAGGGCATTTCTGGCAGAGGGTATAGTGTGAGCAAGGCACGAATGATGTTGAGTAAATAACTCTGTGGGTGGAGAAAGAGCCAAGCCATCAAACAGGTGAGGGCGATGGGGCCAGACCTTGGAGGACCGAGAGGCTTCGGTTCCATCCTCTGGGCCACGGGAGGCCATTGAAGGGGTGAGGCACACTCAGAGGGTCAGTTTGGAAAGATCGCTTTGGCGGTTTCCTTGAAGATGGATTAGACAGGGGCTGGTGGTGGGTCCAGGCAAGGGACGAGAGCAGAAAGACTGGTGAGGAAGCTCTGGTGAGAGGGTGACTGTCTGAGCAGGGAGCAGAGTGAGTAGGTTGAGGACAGCCTCTGCTCCAGAGGAACAGGTAGGGCTTGGCGATTGATTGGATGTGGGGATGGTCAAGAGAAGGGAGAGTCAGGACTCCCAAATTCCTGGCTTGGCGATATTCATTGAGACAGGAAACACAGGAGGAGGGATAGGCTTTTTTGGGGGAAAGATGATGAGCTCAGTACTGGATTAGGTGAGTTTGAGGTATCAATAGAATATGCATGTGATGGCTTTTTCTTTCTTTCATTCATTCATTGAGTCATTGTTTATTGAGCACTTACTATGTGCCAGGTGTAGCTGGGTACTACCTTCCCAGAGCTGTCCATCTAGGCAGTTTTCCTAGGCTGAACCTCGATCTGCTGGATTTCTACCCACTGGCTTTCTTCTGCCCTTCAGGACCTCTCAGGAGGGTACCATCCTTCAGAAACCGGTGAGCGTGGCTCCCCACATCACCTCTGGCTCAGGGAACATGGAGCCGTGGAGAGAATGCGGACTTCAGACAGTTGTATAGAGATGGATTTCAGCCTCGGTGCCTCTCTGTACGGCCTCGTTTGTTAAGTGGGTTTAATAAAACCTCTCTGACAGGCAGTGGTGTGTTGGAGTGGTTCCTACTGGCTTGTTTGTTTTCCTATTCAATATTATGTTAATTTCAGGTATACAGTCTAGGGTTAGACGTTTACATAACTCATGAAGTGATTTCGCTGTTACTAGTAAGTCTAGTACCCACCACACACAGTTTATTACAGCATTATTGGCTCGATTCCCCGTGCTGTTCTCCCACTGGCTTAGAGAACTGATTGAGGGCGTCCTTTCTCAACTCTGTGTTCAGTGACATCCCACTGGTAGCCTGCAGCGGGCCATGGTGGGAACATTGACACCACAGGAATTGGCAAACGCTATCAGCCAGGGCTTGCCTTTTCCTCCAGATTGCCAACTGGCACATATTTACCAGCATCCCCCTGCATACACAGCGAGGGTTAGGTAGATCGGTGTTGAGCACCTGGTCCCCGGCACCTACGTAGGCACACACAGGAAGTACATCATAGTGCGACTACCTTCAGCTTTGCCCTTTCCCTTGTGCGGGAAAAACCATTGTTTCATTTGTTCAGAGTAACAACTCCCCTTTACCCAGGGGCTGTCCCCTCTCTTATCGCAGACCACGGGGTTCCAGCGACAGCTGCCATCTCCCTCGGCCTCCACAGAGGGGTGGAGGGAGAGGCATGAGGATTTCGGAGCCTTGTGAATCTAGGTTTGAATCTTGGCCCTGCCTCCTGCTAGCTATGTCATAACCCTGGGCAAGTTTTTTAATCACTCAGAGCCTCAATTAAGTCACCTGTAAGCTGAGGACGGACATGCCTCCCTCATTAAGTTGTTGTGAGGATGAAATGAGGTAATGGGTGTGTGGGTGCACGAGGACCTGGCACCGAGGCCCCAGTTTCAGTGAAAGCTTGACCAATGCTGGCCTCCTCCCCTACAGCCTCCTGTGTGGACCTGGGAGACAGCTCTGACGACAGGGGGCTGGGGAAGGGAGGAACGAGGGCTGCGTCCTTGGGAGAGAAGCTTCCTGGTGGAACATGTAGGCCGGGAGAGGCTGTGGGCTGTAGGACCCTCCAAATGAATTCTGAGAGCAGTGGAGGGGAACTCCCCAAGCCGCAGTTCACGCTTCCAGGGCCCTCACCTGCAGATCAGCAGATAGACTCCTATCACGCGTGCGGCTTGTGGCTTTCTGGGGCGGCTGTGGCAGCCTGGGCCGAGCTGATTTACCACCCCAGCCCCAAGCAGATTAAATCACCCGGAGTCATTTGAATTTTACCTGGCCTTGTCACACAAATCTTGGAAACTGCTGTCTGGCAAGAAAACTTTGTACTTTTCGGAGGAAGTTCTAGAGCTCTAGAAATGGAGGGGGAGTGGGGAAAAGGAGGTGGTGCCAGGGGCTTCTGCACCCTTGGGTCAGGCCTGAGCTGGGGAGTGGAGGAGGAGGAAAGTGTGTGGTGTGTAGTGTGTGTGTGTGTGTGTGTGTGTGTGTGTGTGTGTTGTCTCTGGCTGTGTGACATAGGGCAAGTCATGTAACTTCTCTGAGCGTCAGATGATCGTTGTGAAGGTCAAAAGGGTCAGCTTGTATAAAGGGTTTTTGCAGACTTTCCTTGGTTCTGTGCTTATTCATGGGAAGAACAGACACACTCTTATATGAATAAGTGATATATGGCCGTGGCTGCCCTGTGTTGAGCAGGGAGTGTGGCCTCTGGAGCTCGATGAGCGGGGGCTAGTATCAGAGGTCTGGGGTTTGACTTGGGCCTTACAGGAAGCCCAGCTCCCAGGAGAGTGAATCGGAAGAGACTGTAGTGCAATTGGTTGTTGTCAATGCCCCGTCCATCTCCAGTAGCGAGTGTGTGTGGGGCTCTGGAGATGAATCCTGATTGGCTGAGCCAGTCCCAACACTGCTGCCAATCAGTACACATATTCCGCTGGTCCTAGGGATTGGTTTAGGTTGGCCCGGTCAGACAAGAGGCTTAGAACTTTGGTTAGAGGCCGAGGAAGACATCCAATCTCTCTGTCTGTATCCAAACGAGGAAGCACGAGGGCCTAAATCCTGGCAGCCATTTGGTGACCAGGAACACCATGTGAGACTACCGTCAACATGGGAGGTGGGAAGAGGCTAGAAAAATCACAAAAAATGGCATCCCAGTCCTGCTCAAACTGTGCCTGAAACCCATTGCATCTGGACTACTTAGTCGAGTGAGCTAATATATCCACTTTTTAAACCTGTTGGGATTTCATTTTTGTATATCTTGCAACTGGTAAAGGGGCCGCTGAAGGGCGCTGTGCCAGTAACCTGGGGAGCGGGACCTGCTGAGCTGTAGGCAGCCGCTAGGGAGGAGAATGTCTTGGCTGCAGTAAAGGGCAGGGAGGGGTGTGATGGGCAGGGGCAGCCAGCGGCTACGGGAAACAAGGCTAAAGGGAAGGTTGGAGTTGAATGATGAAAAGGCTCGGACACAAGTTGAAGAGTTTGCATTTGATTCTGTTGGTGGTGGGGAATAATGGAAGGTTGTGAGCAGGGGGAGTAATAGAGCCATGTGAACAGTGGTATTTGGGGAAGATCAACCTAAAAGTGGGATATAGGTTGGATTGGAAGGAGAATTTGGGGGCTGAAACTAAAAAAATATTATTTACTGATACCATACATAATGTTTGGATTTTTTCACTTAATTCTTACAATAACCCCTCTTTTTATTTTTTAAAACTGTGTTTCAAAGATTTTGAGTAACTTGACTAGATTATGTAGTTAGTAAATGGCAGTCAGGACTTGAACACAGATCATCTGACTTCAAGCTCTGCACTCTAATTTCTCATGTTAGTGATAAAACAGGTGACAAATTAATATGGGCCGGACTAGAATAGTCACAGGAGTAGGAAGGATGGACAACAGACATTAGGCTGGTGAAACCCTAGATGTATTCTTATTACAGTCAGAAACTAGATCAGAGTAGTTGTTATCAATATTTCAAAAAAGACTTTCCCTAAAACGCTAGATGTTGCAATTAGACAAGAAGATGAAATAAAAAGTGTAAATACTGGGGGAGGAGAGCAAATAATCATAGTTTTCAGATAAGATGATTATTCATCTGAAAAATCTGGTTTCCCAAAGAATAATTAAAAAAAAACATAAAAGTTTTGTAAAATGACCAGTTACAAAACAATGAACAAAAACAAATTGCTTTTTAAATTTATTTATAAAATGACTATCTAGAAGGTAAAATAGAAGACCCCATCCACAGTGGCAAGAATAGAACAATAATACAAAGTACCTGGAAATAAACTTCATAAGAAACATTTAGAGTTTACATGAAGAAACCCAGAAAGTTTTCCTGAGGGATATGAGAGACTTGAATAAATCCGACACATACTTCATTCTTGGGTGGAAAGATGTAACACTATCAGGATGTCAGTTCTTAAGTGGATGTACAAAATGAAGACAATGCAATCAAGACACCAACAGGATCCTTTTTCTTTGAATTTGACAAAATTACTATAAAACTAATCTGAAGAATAAAAAATGAGAGCAATAGGAAAGTTCTGGAAAAAAAAGAAAAAATATTTACTCTATCAGATATTAAAATGTTTACAAAGGGACAATCATTAAAATTCTGGGTAAGAATGTCAGATCATTGGGACAGAGAGGAGTCCAGAAATGGATCCAAACATTTAAGGGGATTTTAGCTATGATAAAATGGTGTTTCTTTTGAGTTGGGAGTGTATGAGGTGTTTTATAAGTGATGTTGGGATAAGGGGCCAGCTATTACAACACAAGCTGGTTTTTCTAACCATGAAGACCACAGAGCTATACATAGGAATGAATTTTTTCGGGTCATTTTTAAGGTGGGGAAGGTCCTTTCAATCAAAATGTGATATCTAGAAACCATAAAAGAATGATAAATTTGGATATATAAAAATTTAAACCTGAAAGGCCATGAAAACGAAAGTAAAAGGAAAAAAGAGTGAGAAAGCATATATGATAGACAAATGTTTATTCTGATCTCAAATGTACAAAGACCTCTTCCAACTCTTCAGAAAAAGATAATTATCTCATTAAAAAATGGGTAAAGGACATGAACAGAGGCTATTCACCAAGAAAATCATTATAAATGCCCCAAACCCATGCAAAGATATTCATTTCCTCTCACTAATCTAAGCAATGCCAATAAAAGACAAGTGTCAATTGCCTTCTGCCAATTTGGCCAAACGTTAGAACCCAAGGTTGGCGAGGGTGCGGGCAGGCAGGGGCTGGAGCACTGTGGATGGGGAGCCCATTGTAAGTTTTCTGAAGGGCAGATGGACAAGATTAGAAACAGCACACCCGTATTGCAGCAATCTATTTGCAGGATTTTATTCTAAGGAGATAATTGCAAAAATGAACAAGGAGAGATGCACATGGCTATTTATCACAACATTGTTTAGGAGAGTAAAATCTTGACAACATTCTAAACGATCAATAGAGACACAAAGTATGATACATGCATATCCAATGAAATACTATGAAGGGATTAAAATAATTTTGTAGAGCTCTATTTATTGACACGGAAAGATGTCTATGACATATTGTTGAGAGAGAAAAGTAGGTGTCAAGTGAGAACAGTATGTATAATACAACCCCTCGCCTATAAAATTATATACATAGATTCCTGTGTGTATATATGCATGGGGATATGTCTGGAAGGCTGTTCACCAAAATGCTAGGAGTGGTTCTATCAGGAGGTAGGATTTGGGGTGACTTTTACTTTCTTTTTCATACTTTTAAGTATTGGTTTGATTCTTTTTTAAAAAACACACAAGGATATGTTTTTCAATCAGAACAAACAATAAAACTTTTCATTTGGCAATTTGATAAACATTAACTAAGAGGAGTCAGCACGCTGCGGTTTAATAGATGCGGAGAAGGAGTCAAGAGGAAAGCTGAGGATTTGATCCTTGTGTGTTCTGGAAAACCCGGAGCAGGAGGCGAGAGGAGGCGCTGGGGTTTCAGAGCACAGGCTGGTGGAAAGGGCCTCAGGGCCGCAGGGCTGTGGCTTGGGAGGCTAATCACAGGGGGCTCCTCTCCCAAGGGCAAAGCTGTGGATGAGACCTTGGAGGGAGGGAGAGCATGAGGAAGCACAGGAGAGGGCCGAACCGGGCCCTGGAACATGGCCACAGCTATGAGCTGGGAGAAATAACAGGATGAGAGGTCAGGAAGGCGAGGGACCAGGGGCATAGATGCCTCAGAATCCTGTGGGGGTGGATTTCCAGAGAAAGGTCAACCATATCTAATGCAGCACAGAGACCAAGAGGGGGCACTGGACTCGACAAATAGGAGCTTGTTGGTGACTTCTAAGAGAGCTGTTGCAGTGGGATTGTGTGTGTGTGTGTGTGTGTGTGTGTGTGTGTGTGTGTGGCGGGGGAGGGGGATGGTTAGGGGACACTTTATCATGTTTGAAAGGAGGGTTACAGCTTGGGGGAGCAGGTTTGAGGGAAAGGGACTGAGTCTTGATCAGGGATGCCAATAACCGGCATATGAGCCACCCTGTCTGCTCCCCGACATGGGCAGGCATCACGAATCATTCTGCCAAGCACAGAGGAAGCCTCAAAATCTTCCCCCCCGACAGCCAGGCCAGGGAGCCACTCTCTGTCTAATGGACTCGGCCAAGGAGATGAACCTGTTGGCCATGCCTGGGCTTGACCACGTACTTGCAGGTTGATGAGAAGGAAGGCACGGATGGGTGGTTAAAGGCGCAGGAGGAAGGAGGCCTGGTGGATCAGGACCTCCCTGTGCAGGTGTGGACCCTGGGCTCGGTCTGGGAAGACTTCTGGGCCTGGAGCCCAGGATGACTGGAAAGTTCGTCCATGAGTCCAAGGTGGTGAGATGCTACGACAAATGGATGCTCCGGGCGATGCTGTGAAAAAAGCCCCACTGTGTGTGAATGGCTAGTTGGTGGGCAGAGCTTTGGGGGCTCACTGGGGCTCACCATCCGTCTGTCCAGGGAAGGCAGAGCAGGAAGCCCGTTGTCGGAATACCTGTGCTAGAGGGCTTCGGCCTGAGGTTCCCACTCGGGGCTGGAGAGCAGATGGAGCTGCAGTTCCGTCCTGGCTTGTTGGGAGGAGTTTTAGGAAAGACACTCAGGGTGACTCAGTGGCCGTGTCGCCAATGGGATTTGGAGAACATCCGTGGAAGCATGGGATCCTGGGTGTAGGAGGCAGCCGCTCTTCTGCACGCCAGTGGCCAGAGCTTGTCTGAGGCAGTGGAGGAACAGGGATCCCTGGGCAGAGCTCGCCTACAGGAAACGGCCATGGTGGGGAGGCCCAGGCATCACGTCCCATCTAGGAGGAATGCTTGCAGCAGCTCAGGCCAAGGGTTAGCCATTTGCTCTCAACCCACTGAGGCAGTGCTCCCTAAAACAGCTCTTTGGAACCCCAGTTTCTGGAGGTTGTTCCACAGAAAAGGGTTCTGGGAGCCAGCACGTCCATGAGAGGCGGCATCCACAGCTCAGTGCCTGTGAGCACAGGACAGGCTCGGAGGAGTCCGGCGGCAAAGACATTTTGATCTAGAACTTTTTCACATTCATTCAGCCACAGAAGTTCTTTTCCATTTTTATACCAATTTAGCTCCTGCGGGATGAGTGGCTGACCCGGGGCAGAGTGAGTGGCATGTGCCACATGGTCCCAAAGGCAGTGTTTACCCTGATGTGGAGGTGTTGCAAAGAGACACATCTTGGCCCCATTCAAGGAAGAACTTTGCAACAATTGCAGATAATGTAACCGCGTCAGAGACAGGAAAGGAATTCCAGTCCCTAGAGGCCCTGAGCAGGGTGTGGACTTGTCAGGGATGCTGCGGAAGGGAGCCAGGCTCCTGTGTGTGTGTGTGTGTGTGGGGGGGTGTCATCATTGCTTTCCGAGGTTCCATGAGCCCAGGGAGAGGGCCTCTTTGCCCTCCCAGAGGTGGTACTGCTCCCCGGAAGCCTGTCGCCTGGCTTATATTGCTGCGTACGTGGCCCAAGAATACTTGGAATGCTTGAAATGAACAGCCCGCGAAGGTAAGACGTGAACACATAAATATCCTCATTAAGTCCCAAATACACATCCCAAACTTTACATAACAGGAGCAGCAGCTGGAGACGCCCACAGCCCTAATTGCTTTTCTGTACGAAGAGAATATCCTCTCTCCAGCTCTGCTTCTTCCATTCATTTAGGTAATTACTGGAAGGAGCCAGCTGCGGCAGGCGGGTGGGCAGGCGGGTTTGTAACACCGCTGGGTGGGTGCCGCCTTGAGGATGGGATGCCACGGGGAGCTGCGGCCACTCGGCTTTCTTCATGGGGCGTGGGGCCTGAGGATGGGGGGTCAGCCTCAGAGCACCCATCCTGATCCCAATGGATCCAGCCTGAGCTGCTGGGCCAGGATTGGGCACCTCGCAGGGACCTGACAAGCAGGACTCAGGGTGGCAGAAAGCACCCAGGGTCAGTAGAGTACAGGCAGGGGGATGAAAGTGGATGGACCCAGGGCCAGTAGAGTGCAGGCAGGGGGATGGAAGTGGATGGATGGAAGCTTCATTCAACACATCACTCAAGATGCCTTCCCTGAGTCTCGAGCTGGGCTGGGACACCGGGACCGGCTGATCAGCCCTTGACCTCAGAGCTCACAGACTGGGGGAGGCGACAGCAGGGAGAAGGCTGGCATCACGGTAAACGTTCAGGACTGGGTGCTGAGGACAGAGAGGCAGGCTCTGTCTTGGGGAAGGGCATCCCAGACTTCTTGGAATGAGCGACAGCAGGATGAGTCTTAGAAGCGAGTGTGACCCAAACAGGAAAGAGTCACCTACGGCTGGGGTGTACCCTTCTGCAAGACGGGGCCACGGTTTCTATGGACATGGAGGCCCCAAGTGACACTTAGTTTGTCCCCTTGCCTCTTGGTCTCTGGTAGCCACCCAGGACCCACGAGGACCCTCTTGCAGTTTCTATAAGCGAGGCCCAAGCACGGGGCTCTGGCCTTTGGGACCAGGCCCTTGGTGGTTGGCCAGAGTGGGCGCCCCCGGTCACCGGTTTGAGCTCTCCTGGGAGAGGCTGTGGCCCAGGCATCCTACCCACCAGGCTTCCCGGGGGTGGCGAGTGGAACTTTTCCTCCTGGTTCGCGCCCAGCAGCCAGCTCCATTCCCCCGGCCCCAAGTGGCGGGTCCCCGCGCCGGAAACAATGTGCTTTCTCCACGCCTGGGAGTGGAAGTCAGCAGTTTGGCACCGTCTGGCTGGCAGCCTCCACCGGCTTCCTTTGGCACTTTATTGGCAAAGGCGGTGACATTTCTTTCAGTTGGGTGGGTGGAGCTGTTATGCAAACTCCCGCTCTCCTCATTCGCCAGATGAATATTCATGACTCAGGCAATCTGTACCAGCCAGACTTTCCTGAGGGCGGCAGCTTTTCTTCTCTTCCTCCCTGTCTTTTCTCTCTCCTTCTCTCCTTCCCAGCTCTTTGGAAAGCTGGAGTGCAGCTATATTTAATTTACAAATACGGAGCTCTTTAGCTTGCCTTTTGAGATGCAGGCACTGGGGAGGAGGCGCTGGCAGTGGGAACGGTGGTGGAGGCATTTGGTCCTTGACCCTGGGTGTCCAGGTCCTAGAGTCAGCATCCGGGAAGCCTCCTGGGCCTGCGACTCCCTTCAAGCTTGGCATCTTGGTGCCCGCCTGCCCGGAGGTGCAGCAGCCTGTGCCACCTGTTCCACACCAGCCCCTGAGGTCAACATGGAAATTCTGAGGCTTTCCTGTTCCATGCATGGGCCAGCCCCCCCCCCTCCCTGCCCCTGCCTCCCAGGCCCTCCTGTTTGTCAAGGCCCACCCAGACCCTGCTCCAAGCCCTAGATCAGAGTCCAGAAGGCACCGAGGCGTTCTGTAGACATTACTCTCCTAGAGAAGACACCGATCCCTACTTGGGCTCACATTCCTGGGGACAGACCGCCCCTTTCCTAGGAAGGAGGGCTGCCCAGCCTTCTTTGTCTCTTCCTGCAGAGGTGTTGGAAACTCAGCAGAGGGGTCAGAGTTCCCAGAATTGGCCTGGGAATTGGGTCTCAGCAAGGATGTGCTCATGTATGGCTTGTGTGTGTGTGTGTGTGTGTGTGTGTAAATATTTACGCACAGCTTAAGTGAGTCTGTATGCCTACATCTATGTTCAAGTGTTTGAGTGTGTGTCTGTATGTGTAAGGGCGTGAATGTGTCTGTGGCGGGAAGTCTGGGAAT